>MU223214.1:479450-494604 GCA_018584345.1 Thuja plicata
TTAATCTTTTTGATTTGAACTATACAATTGAAAAATCAATTGCATAATTTGATTAATCCCTTTAGGCTTGAATTTAATTATTTGATTTCATGATTATTTGATCTTTTAATTTGATTTGAATTTTGTTTTTTTGATTTGATAAATATCCATTTGATTTGCATTGAGATGATATTATGAAGCATTTGGCTGAGATTTATAGTTTGGAATGCTTGAGATACACCTGGTAAATTTTAGGTGTCTACAAATGCCCCTCTTTGAATTGATGTGCGAAGTGTATTGATTCAACGAAAGCTTGATTGTCCTAATCATTGAGCTGATATTGATGAGCTAATATGAAAACCTAATATGAAAATCCTAATATGAAACCTTGATATGAAATCTGATATGATGCTCTAATATGAAACCCTGCTATGAAATCTGATATGAAAATCCCGATATGAAACTGTGATATGAAAATCCCGATATGAAACTGTGATATGAAAAATTCGACATGAAACTTTGATATGAAAATTTGATATGAAACTGTGATTGATAAAGTTTGAAATTTTAATGCCCCAAATTTGATACAAGATATGATGCATAATCCCAGTTTGATGATATGATGATGCCCCCTCGGAAATGGAATCATCTTGATCGTAGGTAAAAGTTTTTGATGAACAAAGTGTAAAGAATAGATCAAAGATGATAGCATTTCTGATAAACAATGATGTGAAAAGATGTCAAACAAATTCCCCAGTGAGTAGAATTGGTAGATTAGGTTTGACTGGGTCAAAAATCTCATAAAATAGGTTAAAATAGCTTAAATAGGTTGAAAAACCCAAATTTACTATTCATTTTCACTTTTCACTATTGAGATTTTGCTCTGATCCTCTGACGACTAACAGTGATGGTTGTCCCTATTCAAGAGCACAGATTCAAGTGAGCACACAGATATCAAAGACCTCCTAACTACGGGCCTCCGGTGAGTAGTTTGAACCTTCCTTGGTGCATTTATTGCTCTTAAAATTGCATTTATTGCATCTTTTTAGTGTATTTTAGAAAAGTTGTAGCTAAGAGCCACATGGGATATGTAAAGTGCCGCATAGGCCTACTAAAAGGCACATCTGCACTATGAAAAGCCGTGTATGCACAATCCTTAGCCGCGTAGGAGCTAGGGTAAAATTGCAACCCAGAATAGGTAATACGCCACTTAAAAATGCCATGTTTAAAAATCTGCGTATAGTGATTTAAAAGCCGCGTAGGCTTGCAAAAGGCTGCCTAAGAGGTAAAGCACCGCCTCCACATGGTAAAGAGCTACATTTAAAGATTTAAAGGCCACCTAGCATTAAAAGTTGTGTAAACTTAGTTAAGTGCCAACTACCATAAAGATGAAAGTTTGATAAAGGAAAAATTGATGAACTCAGTTCGATAGATCGTCTAGATGACTTAATTAGGTTCCAAGCTAGAAAATGTTCATCTAGAATGTTGCATTGTGTTTAGGATGATAGAAAAGTCATAATGATGAATGTTTGATAGGTCAATCAGGTATGATTAAAAAATATTACAAATTGTCCTTGTGTCTCACGATTTAGAGGTTAGGAGCAATAAGTTGATACGCTCAAGTTAGAGAAAAGATAGATTTAATGTTTTATGATTGACTTAGAATGGTTCATCAAGAGAAAAACTAACATGATGCACTTTGTTTCAAAATGTAGGAGCATTACTGCAAGCTGCGGGTGCGAGGAGTTGCATTGTGGATCTTTGATTTAGTAGATGAGCTCACACCACCTAAGCGACATACTATTAAGACTTGTGGTCTCAGTTTCCTTTTAGATCTCCCTTGGTTTCAGCTAAACTGAGGTTTATTGATAGCTATGGAAAAGCATTGGCACTTTGACCATAATACCTTCCATTTACCTCTTGGCAAGATGATGATTACGCTAGAGGATGTATATAGACTTTTAAGGATCCTGACTCATGGAGAGTGGGTGTATTATGATGCAGTATATGATAGAAGCATATGTAGATGGGTGTTTGGAGATAACGCCATTGCATATGATTGCATCACTTGGGCATAGTTTGCTTCATTTCCTACCCTATAAATGTTATTAGGAGCTGTGATAGGAGGATTATTGTTGCCAGATAGGCGAGGATGTGGTTTTGCAGTTAGATGTAGCTAGATTATAGAGGATCTGATAGCTCATCCTTGGAGATTGGACTAGGGTTCCTGTGTGTTGGCACAATTATACCATGATTTGCATGAGATAGTATATCGGCGTAGTGTAGCTATTTCTGCAGGTGTAGTTTTGTTATAGTTGTGGACATGGGAGCATATCCCTATTACTAGGCCAGTGTCAGCATGGATCCGAGCTCACGGGTATCCATATGCATTTTTATATGATGGCATGATTGTCCAGCATCATCTGGGCAAGGTCAATTTTTGGAGACACACTATTGATGACATTGATCAGGTAGTTTGGAGGCCGTACTTGCAGTGTGAGAGGTGGCGGGAGGATGATGATGAGTTACCTTACATGTTTTCACCTTGATGGATGATAGGATGGTCCTCTTTGGTTATTGAGAGATTTTACTCTGGCAGAGTATTATGCCAGTTCGGTCGAATGCACGATATGCCATAGGGTATGGCATTATATGCTCGAGTATAGGCAAAGAGATCGATGTGGGGTGCACAGGTTGACTACCAGTCAGCTTTCTTACATATTGATCAGCTGGGATATGGTGTTTGGGATTACAGCCTGGGATGACTATAGTGACAACCAGATTAGATCAGGTCATGACTATGTTGCAGCAGTTTCTGGCCACTTTGGCTCAGCTACTGACCAGTGTGAGCACTAGTCAGGCACTCCTTGGTTCATAGGATAGAGAAAGTGATAGAGATCTTGATGGCGTAGGTGGGTCAGGAACAGGTTTAGATGGATTAGGTGCCCCTACTGGGTCATGAGATAGATATGGACCCAGGATTTGTATCATATGTATTTGTTGATCAGGACTTTGATATACCATTGATGTACCATTATTATTGATGTACCTTTGATGTACTGATTATTCTATAGACATTTGTTGATGGACTTTTATCTGATGATGATCTTTGATTTCTCCTGTGATGATGTTATGAGATTTCTTTTTATGCATGTCTATATGTTTCTATTATGCATTTATTTCTAATGTGCAATGGATGCAAATGTCTTAGAGTAGGACATAGATAAGTGGATGCAAATGATGCAATTTAACTCTACATGTTTTTGTTTTAACAATGTATGGATTATGCAATGCAATGAATGCAATACTTAGTGCTTATGGTAAATGAAATGCATCTAGCTTTTTTGTGTTTTTGAAGATGTATGCAATTTAAATCATGAGATGTAGTTCTAAATGATGATATGGAAAATGATTAATGAATAATGTATCTTTTTCTTGTTTTTCTCTTGACATGAATGTATAATGAATAATTACTAATGATGATGAATGCAAAGAAAAATCTCATTTTTAATGACTTGAAGCCAATTCATTTGATGAAGTGTTGTCAACCCTTTATCCCCCCCTTGAACTTGAAAATTTTCTAGAAAGACAAGTCTTTTGAGAATGAAGCATTTGAGAACGCAAGCAAGAGAGAAACAAGCAACTAAAATCTAACAAGAAAAAAGAAACTAATCTAACATGCAAGATGCAATGCAACTAATTGTCCTTGAGGTTTGTGAACGGAATGCAAACTGAGATATATTGTCATCATAGAGCATTGTGGAACTAGGAGTCCATAAAATCCTTACTGGTGCCACTGTGACCATAAGAATATGAATATGACTTTCTCGCATGTGGTAACCCCTTCTTACAAAACCAAGTACAACCCTCGCTAGTTGGAAGAACAACTATGGAAGTATGAATACTGGTTTAATCAGATTCAATGTTGCAAGTGGATGTTGGTATTTAAGATATGGAAAATCTAAATAAGCAAGGTATCCTTTTGCGTAAACAAACAAAGGTTAACCCTTCATCCTGTATGAATTTCCTCTATGGTTCTTTGATGACCATGTCTTTAGACTAATTCACACAAGTTAAAGAATCCTCCTCAAAATAGTCACTCAGAAGCTTAAGAAAACATCATGTCTTTTATCCTTGCCAATCTAGCTGAAACATCATTGATTAGCTAAAAAGAACATGACTCAAAAAAGTTAATGAAAAACTCACCAAAAATTCCAAGTGTTTGTGAAGTGTATCAAGATTTTCAAATAAGAATTCCAGACAATCTGATCATTTAAGGTGTTTCAAATTTTAATCCTGATAAAATAAGGCAATGAGATTTGACGATCATGTTATGTGATCAAACTATTTAGGGTTAAACAATGATAGTTATCAAAGGTTCAAAAATGTTTCTCCTAAATCTGAAAATCTGCTTCTGACATGTGACCGAAATGTTGCACTAGTGAATCCGGTTGGTACCAAAAATCTATGATGTGTGCCCCCAAGTGATAAATGTGGCCAATGTGATACGTAGGGAAACTGAATCTAGACTGTGACAAAATGCAGCTCTAAGACTGTATTAGGGAAATGCATGAATGACAGATGTAATGAGGATATGGACAAGTGAGATGAGGAAACCAAAATATGTACAAATGCAACTAGGAAACACCTAAGGGACAAAAGGCGCCTATTTCTAGGTTTTCACCTCTTGGGATTATTGCTCTTTTTCTCTTTTTCTCTTTTTTTTTTTACCAACCAAGGTGCCTATTGTGAGGTTTTCACCAAGGCACTTTTTTCTCTTTTTCAAATGTTTTTGGTTTTTTGAAATTTCTAATTTTTTTGGTATTTTTGATCTTTTCTCTTTTTTTTTGGGTATTTTTGAATTTTCTCATGTACAAGGGGATGCTTGACTCATCTGATACTCTTCAACTTTATACTCTTTATTCTGATACTTTTTCCACTGAATTAGGTGTGGAACCTCTTAAGATGAATGCTATTGATAGGTTCTAGTAATTCATCACCATCATAATTAGCCAATTTGTAGGTCCCCATCCCAAATGAATAAACAATGAAAAAAGGACCAAGCCAATTAGCTTCCCACTTTCCTTTTTTTTTTCTCTATCAGCCTGATTTTTTGGATTTTCTCTCAATACTAGATCTCATATTTGAAAGTTTCTTGGCTTGATATGTTTGTTATAGTTCCTAGAAATTCAATTCTGATACACTTTCAAATGATCATAAGATTAAGTTTGATGTTCCTCCAACAATTCCAATTGTTGAAGGAGGGAAACTCTATAATCCTCATCTATTATTAATCCATGCAATGAAACTTTGAGGGATGGTATTTCAACTTCTAAAGGAAGAACAGCTTCGGCCCCATAAACCAAAGAAAAAGGTGTAGCTCCTGTCAGGGTTTGAATACTAGTCCTATAGGCCCATAATTTTGGATTGATTTGAAGGTGCCAATCCTTTCCTAATTTTCCAACGGATCTCTTAAGTATTTTCAGGATGTTCTTGTTAGTGGCTTTTTCTTGTCCATTACCTTGGGGATAGTAAATGGATGAAGAGTGATGTGTAATGTGGAATGTGTCACAAAGTTCATCAATATCTTTGTTCTTAAACTTTTTTCCATTATCCATGATGATAGCATGAGCAATGCCATATCTACAAATGATATGATTTAGGATAAACAAGGAAATTTGTTTTCCTGTTACAGTTGATAAAGGGGCAGCTTCAACCCATTTAGTAAAGTATTTTGTTGCTGTGATTATATACTTGTGTCCGTTTGAAGAAGGTGGATAAATCATGCCAATTAGGTCAAAACCCCATTGATAAAATGGCCATGGTGTGACAAAAGGGTTTAATTCTTGTGCTGGTGCATGAATCAAGTTTCCATGGTATTGACATTTCTTGCAAACTTTAACATATTGACAAGCATCTTGTTCTAAGGTTTTCCAAAAGTACCCCATACGTAAGATTTTCTTAGCTAGGTTTAAACCATTTGAATGTGACCCACAAATCCCCTCGTGGACATCTTTTAAAGGTAATTTTGATTCATCTTCCTCTAGACATCTAAGGAGTGTTCCATCAAGACCTTTGCGATACAATGTGTCAGAAAGAATAGTATAATGGGCTACTTGTCTTATGAAGTTTCACTTTTGAGCACGGGTTTGGTCTATAGGTAGGGTTTGATTTTTGAGATAAGCATAGATAGGTTCATACCATAGAGAGTCATGTCCATGTAAAAGGGCAATAATTTGGGTCTCAGGTAGGTCAAATGTTGGTTTCACCAATTCTTCCACCAAAAACTCATACTTTTCATTTTGATTGGGTAGCTGAAGTAAAGATGCCAAAGTAGCCATTGCATTGGCCACTCTATTCTTGTCTCTTGTAATTTGTACAAAAGTAATTAAATCAAAGTATGTCTTCCAATTGTCCACCAAGTTCTTGTAAGGCAACAATTTTTCATCCTTAGTATTATACTCATCATTAACTTGATTAATGACTAATTGAGAATCCCCATAGACCTGTAACTCTGTGACATTCCATTCCAAAGCTGTCTTGATTCCTATGACCAAAGCTTCATATTCTGCTATGTTATTGGTGCAAGGGAATAATAGCTTGTAAGATTTTGGAATTGTGTAGCCTTGTGGTGTAATCAAAAGAATGCCTGCTCCACTGCCATTTTTGGTATATGATCCATCAAAGTATAGAGTCTATGTATTTTCTTTGACATTCACAATTGCAGAATCTAGGAATTTGACTTGTATAGTATGTGTAGATTCTTGAGGATATTCAGCCAATTGATCGGTTATAACTTGACCTTTGATTTCTTTTCTATCAACATATTCAATTTCAAATTCACTAAGTACCATGACCCACTCTGCAATCCTTCTAGTTAAAGCAGTTTTGCTAAGTAAGTATTTTAAGGGATCAATTTTAGCTATAAGTTTCACCTTATGTAACAACATATAGTGTCTTAAATTTTGAGAGGCAAATACCACTGCTAGGCAAGCCCTTTCCATGAAGCTATAATTTAACTCATATTTGATCAAGGTTCTACTCAAATAGTAGATAGCTCTTTCTTTCCCTTCATCATCCTCTTGTGCCAATAAGACTCTTAAAGATTTTTCCATTGCTGAAATGTAGAGTAATAAAGGTTTTCCTTGAATTGGTGACATTAAGATAGGAGGATTCATCAAGTATGTTTTCAACAATAAAAAGGCTTTGTCACACTCCTGATCCCATGTGAATATGGTGTCTTTATGTAGTAATCTGGGGAAAGAATGACATTTTTCTGCCAATTGAGAAATGAACCCTCTAATAGATTGATGTATTCCTTGAAGTGACCTCATTTGACTAATATTCTTTGGAATGTCCATATCCATTATTGCTTGTACCTTTTCAAGATCTACTTCAATGCCTTTTGCTGAAACAATGTATCCCAGGAGTTTTCCAGATTGTACCCCAAAAGCACATTTCTTTGGATTAAGTCTCACCTTGAATTTTCCTAACCTTGTAAAAATATTGTTAAGTATGGATAAATAATCTTTTCTTTTATGTGGCTTAGCTAAAATTTCATCCACATAATCTTCCATAAAGGTGTGCATCATATCATGGAAAATGGTAGTCATGGCTCTTTGGTAAGTGGCTCTGGCATTTTTGAGACCGAAGGGCATGAAATTCCAACAAAAGGTACCCCATGGGCATGTAAAAGTTGTCTTCTCTTGATCCTTAGGTGCTATGCAAATTTTATTATACCCACTGAATCCATCCATAAGTGAAAGCATAGAATGACTTGCCATGAGATCTACAATAGCATCAATGCTAGGTAAGCAAAAGTCATCTTTTGGGCAAGCAAGGTTTAAACCTCTGAAATGTGTGCAAACTCTTATTATTTTATCATGTTTGGTAACTGGTACAATATTGGAGACCCATTCGGCATATGCTATTACTCTTATAAATCCTTCCTTGAGAAATTTCTCCAATTCATCTTTGACTAATATGGCTATGTGCAGATGCATTTTTCTCAATTTTTGCTTTATGGGCTTAACCCCTGGTTTCACATTTAAGTGATGCATAATGAAACTTGGATCTAATCTGGGCATGTCATCATATGACCATGCAAAGTTGATTTGATTTTCTTGAAAGAATATAATGAACTCTTCTCTTTCCAAAGGACTTAAAGATGTTGCTAAGTGAATGAATTTAGGATCCTTTTCTATTCCAATGTTGACCTTTTCTGTAGGTTCAATAAGTATAGGTGATCTTTCATCTTCATGAGCTGGCAAAGTGTCCAACCTTTCTCCCTTAGGTGTTGTAGTTGGGTTTTCACCTTCGGAAACATCCTTTATTTTTACTTTTTTTGGGTCTAGCACTGCCACATGGTGGTTTTCACCACTAGACCTTCTCATTTTTTTGTATATTTATTATTCATTTTTTGGATTAAAAGATTAAACACCTGCCCCTATCATCATTTCTAGAGTGAGTTCATTGGTGGAAGAATTGGGTTCAATCGCATTGAGGTATAAAGCCATTGAATTGTCATTTGGGAAGTAGAGTAAGTCATTTGACTCAGACAGATCCCAATCGATAAGTTTGGGATGTATTAAGGATAAAGAATCATTGAATGGGTTTTCATTTGAAGGAGTTAAGGACATGACTTCATTAGATGGTTCATACATTATATCATCAAGGTCTATGACATGTGCCTCTTCTAGATGGTCCATGGAAGAAGGATCAAAATCCTCTCCATTAGAGTCCTCTAAGGTTTCTATGGGAAAGAAAGCATGTGGATTAAACACTAGGGTAGAATCTCCCACCCATGAAGGTACCCAAGGTTCACCTACCCATTGAGTGAAAAGAGGTTCTTGTTCTATGTTGGCTTGTTGAGGTTCACTTGTTGTTTGAGTTGAATTCAAACCTTGAGCCATATGTTCTTCATTCTCAACTTTAGGAGGAATTTCATAAGTATGAATGGTATCAACCTCTATGTCATGACAAGATTCTTCAAACAAGGAATCCCACTCATAGTCTCTAGAATCATCTTCACTTTCAGAACCTATCATATGGATATGTGCACAAAAATCATGCATGGGACTTGAACTTTCTCCTTTATGTTGAAAACCTATGCCGACTTTCTCTTCTTTGGCTCTGTAAACAGGTTCAATAGGTTCTAACAACCCTCTATGTCAAACTCCTAAGGGTCATCTTCCCTTATACCCCATTTTCTTCATGATATCAAATCCTTTTCCATATTGATCAGTTTGGATATTGATATGTTTCACCCTTTCATTGGGATTAGCTGAATTATCATCCTCTTTATAGAGCCATTGTAATACCTCATCATCTTCTTTGTCTAATTCTTGTTTGTCACATTCCCTCACAAAATGGGAATTGTAATTATGAGGTTGATGATCTTTGGATGGTTTCCCATGTGTCTTTAGAGATGTAGGTAAATCAAAGAGGGAAACAAAATATTCCCCTACTCCTTTTGAGTTGATTTTACATTGTTTTTCAAATTGATGCATTAGGTCACTCATCTTTTCATAATGATCTTTCTTAGTTTGTCCTCTTTCTTCCTTAGTGGGTTTAGAAGATTCCAATCTCAATGTTGAAGTCTAAACTGAAGTATCCTTTGAATTTGAACCCTCATAACTCATCTTTTCTTTTCCCTTAGTCGACGTAGTTGAGTTAGTTTGAATAGGGTTAGGAGGAGATGTGACTTTTGATGTTGGTTCTGGCTTTTCTTCTTTGGCCTCTTCCATGGTAATATAAGGGATAACTCTTTCCCTATTATGAGGAATATACAATTCATGACTTGGCTTTAAAGAATTTCAATATTTGAATGGGTTTGAATCTCGTCCAATTGTGATCTCCTCCCCTAGGTATGGAAATTTCATGCATTGGTGATATGTAGAAGGTACCGCTTGCATCTCATGTATCTAAGGCCTTCCTAGTAAGATGTTGTAGGTCAATTTCATGTCAAGGACCTGGCATATAGTGTCCTTTTTGATAGGTCCCACTTGATTTGGTAGAATGATCATACCCTTTGAAGATCTTTCTTCTTCATCATAAGCCTTAATAGTTATTTGCTTATTTGGATCAATGGAAGACTCGTATAAACCTAATGACTTGACAAGGTTTAAAGTGAAAATATTTAGACCAACTCCACCATCTATGAGAACTCTCTTGACCCTATGTCTTTGGATTAATACCTCTATATGCAAGGGTAAGTTTTGAGGATCTGTGATAGACATGTCATCTTGTTCCGAAAAGGAAAGGCAATGAGGGGCTATGAGGTGTCCCACCATGTTCTGAAATTTGTCTTCCTCCAAGTTTATAGGAATCGTGGTCTCACATAAGGCCTTTTCCAAAATCTCTTTATGATTAGGAGATAATTTTAGCAACTCCAAAATTGATATTTGGGTGGGATTCTTTTGTAATTGGTCCACCAAACTATAAGGTTTTGTGGTGGGTGTTGTTTGTTTAGCCACAATAGTTGGTGACTTGGGACCGATAGTAATAGGAGTAACTCCTTGTAAGGTAACCTTTGAGGCTTGCCCCCTTGTGATGGCATTAGCAGATCCTTGAATATGTTAGTCCTTAACCACAACAACATTGATGGTATTGTCATAAGTATGGGCAAAGTTGACATTATGACTGCTTTTTATATTATTGGCATTATTTCCTCCATTGTTGGAATTAGAAGATTCTCCCATTTCATGCTTATAAAAAGGAGTCTTAAAGGCTGTGTGATCTTCATTACTTTGAGTTCCATCCACCTTTATCACACCATTGTCTATGAGATCTTGTACCACATGTTTGAGACATAAACAATCGTTGGTCTTATGTCCCCTATTTCGATGATAGTCACAATGGTTGTTCTCATTCCACCAGTTTGTCTTGATATGTGGTTTTTAGGGTTGAACCTTTGGTAGATTGATAAGCTTATTTGAAATAAGTGTCCTTAATGCATTTTCCAATGGTTCACCCAAAGTAGTGAATGTCCTCTTGGGTGTAGGTGTAAAGAATGATTTAGGCTTAGAAGCCCCTTGATTGTTCCCAAAGGTGTTATTAATGTTGTTGTTGAAAGGCACTTTGAGTGCTTGATTCACGTTATTGGCTTGAGCTGAGTTTTGAGTGAGGTTGAAAGGGATAGCTTTTAAATTATTAGCGTCCACCACTCCATCGTTAACCACTCCTTTATTGTTTTTGTTATTCCTTGTCCAATATCGACTGTTGTTGCTATTATTGTTATTATTAATATTTTGATTTTGATTGGTGTTGGAGTTATTGTTGCTGTTGTTATTTTTGTTATCTTTGTAGAGTTTAATTTCTCCACTTTTCACCAATACCTCTTCTGTTGTCACCCCATTCTCAATTAAGTCCTGAAATGACCTAGGGCATTGTAGCCTTAATCAATAGTTCATTTCATGATTCAGGTTGTTCACAAAGATATCCATCTTTTCCTTTTTGGGTACACTTTGAGGGTATTTAGAAAATACTTCCATCCATCCTTGTAGGAAAAGTAGGAACCCCTCTCCATATATTTGTTTCGTATTGCATAGATTTAGCATTGTAACCTCATGTTTGATATTATAAGAATAGTGGGTTACAAATTTAGAGGCCAATTCTTCAAAGGTCCTAATACTGGAGGGTAATTTTGAGAACCACTCCATTTCCATGCCTCCCAAACTTCTAGGGAATAACCTCATAAGGTAAGTTGTGTCATGCATGAACTCTAGACTTAGGGCACAAAATTCCCTTAAGTGATCTTGGGGATCAGAGGTTCCTTCATATTTATCATATTTCAAATAAATAGCATTTGTTGGAAATGGTATCATGACTAAGGACTTGTCAAAAGGAAAAGGACATAAGGCTTCAATAGAAAAAGGTTTAGGAGCCCACCCTTGTTTCAATGTGTCCAGTTATAGTTGAAAAAGTTGGAATTGTTTTTTCATGATATCAATGGGGTTAGCCTCTGCTTCTTCTTTCTCGAGTTTGGCAAAATCATAATCGTGTGGAAGTTTGAGACCTATTTGTGTTAGGTCTAGAAAGTACTTCTCTTTGTCCTTCTCCAATACTTTGTCCACAATTTTTATAAAGAAAGGTCTTTGCATAGCCTTGGTAACCTTTTCATCGGTTAGCTCTTCCTCATTTGGGTCCATATTGCCCCCATTGGTGGTGTTATTCATCCCTTGATTGTTAGGGTCTATGTTTGTCCCTCCGTTGATATTAGTGTTGGATCCTTTGTCGTTAGGATCAAAATTTCCTTGTTTGGTTAGGTCCTTGTTCACATGATTAATCTGATCAGGATCTATATGACCAAATGGAAAAGACATCCTTGGTTCTGCTTCTTTGATGGTTTCATGTATAGGATTTGCGGAAAAGGGATCACCTGGGAAGGGACACTCTTGTCTCAGATAAGATCCCGTCTTATTGTAGGGTAGCTTTTATGTAATGGGATCGAGTGAAAACTGACATTAACATATGTCAAAATGAGGATGCTAGGTTTTCAAACTTGTTCAATGACCAATCCGTGTATGAATTTGCAAAATGCTCAGAAATGGTAGATTTTGATCAAGATAGGTATTCTTAATGATAGAACATCCAAAAGGGTATCCAAAAATCAAATTTTCTTATTTTTAAACTTTTGGTAGATACCTACTGTTTGCCTTTTAAAATTTCTAGGCAACTCTTACCCATGTGTAGGCGGCCTTTTACTGATAATACGCAGTTACTGGAAAATCTGTACGTGGCACTCTGCAGTTGGCAGGCGGTATTTCTTTGTTATCGATGTTTTTGAACTATTATGAAGTGGCTCTTTCCAGTTAATACGTGGTTGTTTAATGTTGGCACACAACATTTTATATTTGGTAAATTACCCAGCTTATTTTTTAAGTGGCTCTTCAATGATTGTACACGGCATTTTGCTGATCAAAATTGATTTTTTCAATATTTATAGTGTTTTCAAGGTTTAAAATTTTAATGTCTATGATCAGATTTGTCAAATAGTATTCTTGCATGAAAATGAAATACAAACTCAACACACACGTAAGATTTGCATAATGTCCCTAAAACCACACTAAAAGTGTATGTTCTCAGATGTTTCAACAGGTTTGTACAAGAATATCTTCCAAGTAGTCTACCTTAGCCTCAACGAATTTGGATTTTAAACATGGCTCTACAAAGGTAGGTCTACTATTTTACCAGGTCTCAACCTATTCCGGTCTAAACCTTGACAAGATCCTTTACCCCTTTGAGGGCTTCCCACAAGCACAAAAGTATGATTTTACGTAATCCCAAAGGACTACTAGAGGAAGTGAGGATGGCTTACACAAGTTTTAGTTACTTTTTGATTGAGGAGAAGTGCATTATTTATAGTGGGTCGGATGATATTGTGGTAGAAGAAAATATCTCCCACTTTGGGTCATTCCCTCTCACCGTCCTCATAAGGCAATTCTCAAGAGGTAGGCCCTTTAAAGCTCTAATTAGCTAGCATGTTCATAAAAGCGGGAATTGAACTTGGTCCAACAAGTTTGGGAATTTGATTCACTTAAAGAGTGAAGGGCATATCCCTATTGTCTTCCTTTTGTTCCAAACACTTTAAACAATTTTGTTCATTTTCAACCCCTTAACAAGGATGTTCTTAGAATGGAAATGTGTGGTTCAATTTTCCTATCCTTGTCCTTCTAACAAATTGACGTTGCACATTTGGCTTTTTGATTCACTTCAAAAAGTGAAGAGCATATGCCTAATGCTTGTTCAATTTGGACGAAATAAAGGATATTCTATTTATGCTATATTTAAAGAAAGCCACAATTTGATCAAATGCAAGCTTGATGAGAGTAATACCTGATTTCAAAGCTAGCAAAGGGCTAGGCACATTTTTGAGTATTTTAGCTTGTTTTTACTCACCTAGTGGTGATCGTTCCCACTCCATCTCCTCCAACAAAGTTAGTCAACACAATGCACAACAAAGTGAAGAAAACTTGAAAACCTTAAAGACATCAAAACCTCCTAAAAGCTCCTTTAAATGAGTGACTTATGGATTAAATCTTTTAAAGAAAATAGGGATGCAAATTATTCAAAGAGTAGGATATTTTTTCTAATATGCAAAGAACACCTTAATATAATGATCGTATAAATGTTCTTCCTCAAACAAGCTCTCTAATAAAGTTGCATTATGAATCTCTTTATCATTTTTGGTTTTAGCTCTTACCTCTTTGCTAGGCCTTGAGATTCTTTTCTCTGGTTTTTGCACCTTTGGGTGGCTTTTCATCTGTAGAACAAGAAAACACAGAGAATTATAAAAGTGACAAAATCAACCAAAAATTGATTTAAAGTAAAAGTTTCTATGCGGCATTTTACAGCTAAACAGCGGCTACAAAATGTTACTAAGTGGTACTTTAAACTTTAGAAGCGGATTTTAACTTTTTCTACGCAACGCTTAAAATATAACAGGCAGAAAAATAAACATAGCAAGCAACGCAGAAAGTATAAAGAGCAGTCAAAAATTGCTGGTAAGCGGCTGTTCAAAGTTCACAGGTGGTGCACTTTTTCTGATAGGCGGAATGATTTATCTGACAGGCGGTCTGATTTATCTCCCAAGTGGCAGAAGAAATAAAGGTGGAGATGATTCACGCTTTTCAAGCGGAATTTTGGTGTTTGTAAGCGGCTCTTTGCATCGTATAGATGGCTCTTCTCCTATTTTCTACAAGAAAAACACCAAAAACAAAGAAAATAGACCAAACAAAATGATAAAAATGTCAATACAGAGGCTTAGAGCCCCACAGTGGGTGCCATTATGTGTGTAAGAAAATACACCTTCATGAAATTAAGAATGAAAGCAAAAATTCTATGGAAAGATAAACAAGTTAATCAAAGAATTGAAACTTATGGTTCTCTATCCAAGCTTTGTTAAGAGAGCTCCCAGGCTTAATCTCTCTCAAGGACAATCCTAGAATGAGATATGTATGAAAATTCAATGCTCAAATCTAGCTAGAATGCTTAAAATGCTCAAAAATTATCCAAGATCATAAGAGAAAACAACAAATGCTCCTAAATATGATATGCTAAATGAAATGCAAATGCTAAAACTCTCTCAAAAGCTCTCAAATGCTCCTCAATATGCCTATAATAAGGATGCTTTGGCTCTTGAATTCTTGGATTTCAAACACAAAGGAAATTGCTT
>MU223214.1:517536-543962 GCA_018584345.1 Thuja plicata
TCATCAAATCACATATCTAAGCATGTATAGCCAAAATCAACAATATGTTCTAGGTTCTAATCTGCATCAGAATATAATCCACATAATATAATCATCATCATAACTTTTAATCCTTGACTTACAAATGGACATACATAAACTAAATCATAAGAACATGAACTCATTAAGTCACATGTCACACTAATCATTCCAGATCTTATATGAATCATGATGTAGTTTTATCTAAATTACATAAGCATTAATTTTATCAATGGCATAAAATCAAATAACCAATCCCTTAAGTAATAGTTACAAAAATGTCCTGAAACTCAGCAAGATATTTCATCACCTATCCTCTAACCTTCAAATAATTTCACATCTTGACATACTTCCAATATCGATTATAGTTTTCCTGAACAACTCACATCAACATGTGTACCTAAATTGAAACATCTCACCATTTATCTAAATCAATCATCATAATGTATCATATGGTCAACATCATGAGTATGGAAAGTGTCGTAAATTATAAATTATCATCATCTAATTTGACCAAATCCCTATCAAAAAGGTAAAACCTCCTAATTCATCAAAACGTAAAGCCAATTACTAGGTCTATCAAAATGATAATTGGAAAAGCTATGATGGGTTTGGGGTGAGGCCTCATAGTAATACTTGAATATGTTCAATCCAAAGAACAATTAGCAGAAATATTCACAAATCCATTGCCAAAAGATACATTTGAGCACCTGAGGAAGAGACTAGGGATTCGACCCTTATCTACTGGTCAGTGAGCTGACTAAGAGGCTGCATTAGCCTACACATTATTAGAATATCAATCATGTTGATGAAAGTAGAGATATGGACTAAAATACAATATCAGTACACTCAAGGTACATGTCTAAACCGAACACCATATATATTGTTGGCTACTACAGAGCTGTAAATTTTGTTTGGCATTATTGTCAAAGGGAGAGTGATATTCATATCAACTGTCAAAAGGATAAAAAATAGAGATCATCCAAAGGGAGATAATGAAAAAAGGGAGAGAAAGAGAGTAGAACATCAAAAGGGAGAGAAAGATTCAATGATATAACCATCCATCAAAGGGAAAGAATTGCAGAGCTTTAACACTACATATCTATCCAGAAAAGGGAGAAGAGATTCTACATCAAAGAAAGAAACATAATTGCTACACCTATCAAGTGAAGGGATTGAAGAAAGGGAAAACACTCTGCAAGAATAAAATCTAAGCTAGAAGAGCTTACCAAGAATTAGATATTTAAATTGGTTATAGAATAATAAGTTTGGTATGTTATGGCATATTTCATATTGTGTTGATTTCCATCAATGCCAAAGGGAGAGATTAATGAACTATAAATGATTGAATGTTTGAAGATGATAAAGTTGATGATAAACAAGCTGCAAAAGTTAATGCAAGACATTAAATCAGTTAATGTATTGTATTGTCATTGATGTCAAATTGATATGGTATGATTTCTCATACACATATTGTTACAATACTTGAAGATATGAAGAGATAAATTTTTTGTCATCGGTAACCATATACACTGAGTGATAGTGAACCCCGATGGATAGTGAACCCCAAGCATAGAATTTCATAGTGTTACCCGATGGACAGTGTTACTCGAGCTAGTGATACCTAAGAATGTGTTACCGAGATAACTAAAGTTGTCACTGATCAGAACTGAAGTCAATTCCTGAGATAACTGCAGTAGTCATCGAGCATAACTGAAGTTTATGACTGATAGGAAATGAATTTCAAGAATGACAAAACAAATTAGCTAGAAGAGCTATATTTAAGAGTTAACTGATTCTTTGCTTTTTTCCATCAACCATTTAAAATCTAAAGATAAGAAGGAGATTTAAAGCTATTTTTATTCAAGAAAACAAGGAGAGATTAAGGGAATAAAACTAAAGCAAGCATGGTGAGAATTATGGATCAATAAGTGATCCACGATGAAAAAAAGAAGGATAAATCAAGAAATAATGTTTATATAATGAGACAATTAATTCATAATCAAACAAAGTAATTCTACATATATTTTATGTGGAGAAATAATTTTTCATGCAGATTTGATCATACAGGCTAGAGAACAGAGCCAAGAATTCTACAGACACCGAGCAACAGAAAAAGAGTATTCACCAAGAAGAAAAAAGAAGGGGAGCAAAGGAAAAAAAGAGCATATTCATCAGAGAGGTATTTGAGCTTACAATAGATCTAAATATCTACAATTTAAAGTTTCATTGTTGAGCAGATCATTCACTGTTTCATTTTAACCATTGACTCAGAAAATATCTTAACTGAGTGGGATTTAACCATCCTTATTGTATTGAGATACTCAAAAGTATCAAAAGGTTTCTCATGTTGACAGCATAGTGAATCCTAGGTCAAATGATTAAATTTTAGTGATAAATCCTCTAACAAGCTTGCACTTAACAGTGTGTTTGTAACCTTTAACAGGGTTGGCTCTTCACCGAGCTCACTTCAGAAGAGTGAAAATTTTGGGTTACCGGTCCCAAGTGGTTTTCCCCTTAACATGGTTTCCACATTAAAATTCATGTGTCAAATGTGTAATCATTTCATTTCTTTGACATTTTTATTTACACATTATTGATTTTGGATTGGTCGGTAATCAGTAGAGTTTATTTATTGCATTTTGATAAAGTCTAGAAAAGAGAAACAATAAGGATCACCGAGCAGTTTTATATATTTGATTAAAGGCATACATCTTGTAGGAATGTAAAGATAACTGAAAGAATCATTTGGATTAATTTTTGAGGCCACTGATTCACCCCCCGCCCACCCCCCCACCCCCTCTCATTTATTCTAACAGCTCAATTGAATGAATAATGCTTCTCTAGAATAAAATAGTGATACTTTACTCAAATTAAAATCTTCAATACGAGATAATAATCTGTATAAGGGATTCTTATACCAAATTTGGGTAGAAATAGATACAAGTCAATGTAATTGGACTGGTTTATGGAGGAAGACAAAGTGGATCATAGTGATGAGGAAGATGAGGAAGGTGACAACAGTAGAATATTGCATAAAACCCAAGGCAATGAATTTGTTTAGCTATAATAGGGGTTGTCTTTTTCTTTATAGTGTTACAAAAATAAAGTGGTATCCTGATAGATATTTAAATAAATAGTCTTCTCTCTTAACTTTTTAGAACTAGTGCTAATCATATTACGGATAGTATTAACTAAGGTTAAGAAGACTTTCACAGACCTTGGTTCTAAATTATGGAGATTTAAAGGAATAAATGGTTAAGTTGAACTGAACTTTGGTAGTAGAAAGCATGAAAAGGTACATACGATATGGTATAATCTAGCATTTCATTATAGATGATTCATATCTTTATTTAATATGGATAATGTATATTGTTGGTGTTTCTTTGGTGGTGAATGGTATTATGGAGTCTCTAAGAAGACTAGATATGGTTTTATGGTTGTGCTTTTTTAAAAAATTTATTCTATATATATTATGTTTTATATATGTTTTTGATTAGGGAAAAAATAGTTATTGAAGGGAACCGTAACCCTTTACATAAGCACAAAAGATAGGAAGACTAAGAACAAAATAAAAAAGAAACTATGTTGGGGGAACAAGGAAAAAGGCAATACAACACCCTCCAACACCAGCAACCAGAAAAAAACAACCTGACAGCCAAAAAGAAACAATGAAGTACATGACCGATAAAGTTAAGACATATTTTCTGTTTTATATATGTTTCTTTCATCTTAATGATTAATTATGGTTTGGATGGGATTAGCTTTTGAAATAGGGCCTCTAATTTGTATCTAGCTTATGGGATATGGGAAATAAAAAAATGTTGACGAGAAGGAATCTTATATGTTTTGTACCAACTCTAGTTAAGCTCTTTATATGATATTGACTTAAAGCTTTGAAATTCTTCCTCACCAAAGAAAAGTGTTTGATCTAGCTATTTGTGGTCACTATAATGGAAGACAAATTTAAATCCAAATAGGTACTTGGGGATTATATGACCACTTTTGATTGATAGGTTTTATCATGAGATGAAATGTTATTAATATGGGTGATGCGGGATTTGTGTCGCTGACCATTTTCTCTGGTGAGATGTTCAAAGGTTTGGCTACTTTATTTATGTAGGTATTCAAAGGAAGGGATGGTATAAAGTAAAATAAAGAATCTATAGAAAGGAAAGGTAGTTGGTAGAATTAATGAGAGAATCAAGACAAAAAATAATGTAATAAGGCGGTGGGTAATGACAAGCTATGTGTAATGTATGGAAATTGTATCCATGTGGAAAGGAGAGCAGGATTTTAATTTATAATATAGAACTGATTAATTAGGTGAGGGGTCTATCCCTCCTTTGATATTGGCCCACAAAGAGAAGTTATAATTTTATAATTTTGATTGGGACTCTTGCAGTCCCGGGCAACACCGAGGTTTTTCTTTCCTCTGTTCTTTTCCTACCGTGCTTGTATGAAACAAAGGTGTAAATATATTTAAATATTAATAAAATTTAAAAAATGGCTTGGGCCTATTACTTATATAAAAAAATCCATATAATAGATACTTATACCAAAATTCGATAGAAAATAATAAAGTCCATGTAATTGGACTGGTTTGGAATCTTCCATCTTAAATATCTTCAGCACTTCCTTAATGTATTTGGACTGAGTGATATATATGCCTGCATCTTGTTGAAGAATCTGTAGATCAAGAAAGAATTTGATCTCCCCAGACATATACATTTCAAACTCTTTTCTCATTTCATTAGCAAAGGATTTGAATAACATTTCATTTCCCCCAAAAATGATATCATCAACAAAAATTTCAGCAATCAGAATATTACCATCGGTATCTTCTTTTAAGTATAGATTGTTATTTTCACTTGTTCTTACAAATTCAATGCTAATGAGATAGGAGTGAATTCTTTCATACCAGGCTATAGGTGCTTGTTTCAATCCATACAAGGCTTTATGTAGTCTACATACCATGTTTCTTTTATCTGGATCAACAAACCCTTCTGGTTGTTCAATGTATACCTCTTCTTCTAGTATTCCATTTAGGAATGAATATTTGACATCCATCTGGTATACCTTGAATCCTTTGAATGCAGCATAAGCAAGTAAGATTATAATTCCTTCTAGTCTATCAACGGGTTCAAAGGTTTCCCCATGGTCAATACCTTCTTCTTGTGCATACCCCTTGCATACTAATCTTTCTTTATTTCTAGTGACTTCTCCATTCTCATTCAGCTTGTTTCAGAATATCCATTTGGTACCAATGACATTCTTGTCATCTATTTTTGGTAGTAGTGTCCATGTACTTTTCTTCTCTATCTATTCTATTTATTCATTCATAGCACTTACCCATTCTTCATTTTCAAGTGTTTAGTGACTCACTTCTTGTTCTCATTCCAGCCTTCTTGTCTCCTATGATCTAATTTTGTGGATGATGTCTTCTGACATACTTGGCAAGTTTTGGTTCAACCCTGTGTTTTTCATTATGATCCTCATCTTGACCTTCATTCTAATCTCCATTTCTTGGAACATCATCTTGAGGATTTTCCTAATTTTCCATAATTGCATCCTGATGCTTAGGTGCAATGTTCTATTGCTTGGGAGAAATACATTGTTGCTTCAGTAGAGTGTCAGGTTCTTCAGTATAAACAAACATGTTGTATTCCTCTGGCTCTTTTATTCTTTCCTTATGATTCTTTTCTACAAATTCATCTATTTTTTACATTTTCACTTTCAATGATTTTGTTAGATGACTTGTTAAGACATTTATAAGCCTTGCTTTTGGTTGAATACCCTAGAAAGATACCTTATTCACTTTTGGAGTCAAGATTTCCATTTCTATCATCCTTCAAAATATAACATTGACTGCCAAAAATTCTGAAGTAACTTACAATGGGTGTGCGACCATACCATAGCTCATAGGGTGTCTTCTTTGTGTCCTTCTTTAATTTTACTTTGTTCAATGTGTAGACAGAAGTACTGAGAGCTTCCCTCCAAAAAGTTTGAGTGATAATTTTCTCAATCATCAATGTTCTTGCATAGTCAATAATTGATATGTTTCTCCTCTCAACAATTCCATTTTTCTATGGTGTTCTTGGTGTAGAAACCTGTCTTTTAATTCCATGCTCATTGCAATAGTTAGTGAACTCATCTGAAATAAATTCCCCTCCTCTATCTGACCTTAAGCATTTCAATTCATTTCCACTTTTTTTTTCTACCATAGCCTTATACCATTTAATCATCTTGAATGCTTCTGATTTATCTTTTAAAAACATAATTTTCATCATTCTAGAATAATCATCTACAAAGAGAATGAAATACATATCTCTGTGTGTGTATTTTGTGGTTCCTGTAAGCTGAAACACAACACTTGAATAAGTCATTACATTAGTGTAAAAAAAAATAAGCCATCAAATAAAACACTAAAATTGACTTATTTCTTCCTATCTAGGAGGAGTGTGAAGGATATAATAGTTTCCCTTAGATTATGCATTAATCAGTGACATATACAACTTAGAATGAAAGATTCAAAGAAACTAGCCTATATGCTCAATAAATGGTTCATTTTAACTCTTAAATTTGAAGATTACAACAATGAAATGAAGATTTTACTCTAAAATGCATAAAAATATCTATCAATACTAGCAACATAAGTTTGCAAATTGAAAACTCAAATTAGGGGCCCATTGAGCTTAAAACTCATTCTATTTATAAAAGAATTAGGTGAATGGGAGGATAGGATTGAAAGTGGAAGAGAGGTGGAGATTGAATAGTTGGTGATCCATGTGAGGTGATCCAAATGATTTCACTCCCATTGGTTAGGGAATTGACTTTCCCTTTTGTAAATGGAATTATAATTTGGGGATTTATTTAATTCCCTTTTATTAATTACTTTAGCCATGTTTTGAATTGTTTTAATTGTTTTTTATTTAATTCAATTTTTTTTATTTAATTGATTTAATTGGCTAAGGCAATTAATTTAATTTAGTGATTAAATCACTCAGGAGATTAAATTTGATTTAATGAATTATGCCAATAAATTAAAGAATTGTCTTGACATAATTAGGGGTATGATCACACTTAGGGAAAATAGGGTATATGGTCAGAGAAAACCAAATTAGGGTGGTTACATTTGCCCCTCTTTGAATGGATGTGCGAGCATCACATTGATTCAAAGAAAATTTTTGATGTTGACTTTAGAGAGTTTCAAAATTTCACACTTGATTGAATGAAATGTTTGATGAGATTAGTCTCGCACTTGATTGAACTAAACTGATAGAATTGACTTTGAAATTGATCAAACAAAGGTCAATAATAAAAGATCTTAAAGATACCAATTCTGAACTTGGTTTTCGTCTGAGAATTGATAATACCGACTTCAAACTTGATCAAATGAAGGTCAATACAAAGCTGACATGAGCTAAATAAGAATATAAGAAAAAGTAGACATAAGATATCCAGCTTGTGAGAACCGAAGCCTTCAATCCAATAGTCTTGACTTAGTCAAGGAACTGTCATACCTTTAGTTTTTTTGATAACGAAGTCATTTTAATGTTGTTTCAAGCAAGAATTTGATCGATTTGAGTGTGATCATGCCCCCTTGGGAAAAAAATAAAAGGAAAAAGAATAAATCCCTATGTAGAATGATGTATCACTTGAATTGATCGATTGAATCAAGAAAGAATCAATTTGGAAGCAGTTGAGAAACGAAGGTGTGTTCAGAGAAAACACAATTGTACCAAGTTAAACACGTTAAAAATATAAGTTTTGAGCTTGATAAAATGATTTTTGACCAAGATTTTTGATGAAAAATGTGCAATTGGATGATATAGAACCCAAAAACTTATTGCGTAAAGCTTGTGAATCATTTTCAGAACATATGGAGCAATTCTGCATTTTCAAGAATTGTCGTAAAAATTTACTGTGTAGTGTAGAACACCATCTATGCGTTCAATTTTGTTCCTGATTGATCAGAAAGAGAACAAAATGAGTCTCAGGTATTTGGGAGGCATTTCAGAGGTCCTAAATAGCTCAAAAAGTGAAATATATGGGTCCAAATTCACCTTTTACCCATTCATTTTCACTTTTAACCTTGGTAATTCAGAGAGATCTATAGAGATGATTGTGTTCCCCATGGAGAAGAATTGTTTTGAGCTCAGTTGTCAACATTAGTGTCTAGCTAACTACCCACCTCCAGTAAGTCCTCAAAAACCTATCTTTTGAAATTCTCAATTTCCATTTTTATGCATTTTGGTAGAAGTTATTAGCATTTTAGTTTTGCATCGTTTCTTGCATTTAGGATCGCATCCTGTGAATCCCATGTATTTTCTTGTTTTCACTAGAAATCTTGCATCACATCCTATAAATTTATGATCACACCTTGTTTTAGGTATTTCATCGCATGTTGTAGTGGAATTTAGGATTTTCACATTTTTGCACCCTGTTGGAACAGGATCACATGCGACATCCCGTGTCGCATCTTGTAAAAATAGGATTGCTTCCCGGATGCCCCATCACATCCTGGGAATCAGGGATCGCATCCCAGGAATCAGGGATTGCATCCCGTGAAAGGGATTGCACCCCATGGAAATAGGATCATTTGTGGTAATTGAGTTAATTTTCTTAAAATTTTGACTGGTTTTCTTTGTTTGATGACCAAAACACTTAGCTGAGTATGTTTCTGCTTAGTTGCCTTAGATAAAATACTGATTTTGAATGTTTCTTCAACTATTATCTTTTTATCAGGTTCCTTTTGAGGTCATCTTATTTTGAGGACCGTATCCTGGTCATGTCCTTGCATTATCGAGGTCTTTGACTGATGACGAGGCAGAGTTAGTGGCCTCTGTTGGTTTATTATCTTTGAGAGATTTACCTGATAGCAGGGTAAATCAAGGGTTGTTGACTACTCTAGTTGAGAGGTTGCATTTAGAGCACAACACCTTCCATCTCCCTACTACTAAGATGACTGTTACACCTAAGGATGTGTGGCAGATAGTTCGAGTTCCTGTTATGGGTCGATAGGTGTAGTTCGATTCTACCTCTATCTCAATCATTGCTACAGCGCGGTGATTCTTTGGAGATGACACCATTAATCATTGTTACCTTACTTGGGATTACATGTACGATCATTATGATCGACTTCTAGTATATTTGGCCATTTTGATCAGAGGCATACTTATGCCTGACTGAGGACAACACAAACTCATGGTTAGTTGGGTTGACATGTTAGAGCATATGATGGTGTCTAGACATAGATTTGCATGGGGCAGTTGTATACTCGCTCACATGTATAGGGAGTTTCATAAGATTGTTTATTAGTACTCACGGAGTATGATAGTTGGCATCCTTATAATTCAAATCTAGGCTTGGGAGCACATCCCAGCTATACGACCAATAGTTGATAGACAATGATTGGATTAACATCCATCTATATTCATGTATTTTGGTTGGATTCAGTAGCCCCATCTGGGAAAGGTCATGTATTGGTTCCAATTTTTTGATGACATGATAGTTATAGTATAGAAACCATACCTTGATTATGAGGAGTGGCTCTCTAATAGATGATAGATGCCATATTTATTTTAGAGTAGGTACCTGATAGGCAAGACTAGATATGTTGTTGAGAGATTCTTAGTCACCCGAGTTTTGAGGCAGTATGGGCAGATGCAGGGTAGGTGCCAGGATATATCTTTTTATGCATAGATCTGAGACAAGACACCACTATGGGGTCTGTAGTTGATATATGAGATTGCATAGAGAGCTATTAGAGATATGGTAGTAGAACCCTAGGATCTTCAGCCAGAGGTAGTAGATGCAGGTTGCTTTGATGGATATCAGGCATAGATGTTATAGTATCCTTTTCCACAATTTGTAACGCCTGATGAGGCAGTTCCACTGATTAAGGATCCCCTAGATTATGATCCTTCTAACAACTGACCTATCTAAGGTAGAGGGGGAGCTCAGAGAGAGAGGATTTGTGGGGAGAGATGGAGGTAGGGATGGTGGGAGACATGGTGGGAGGCTCCCTCCTCCTGATAGGGGACAGGGTCCAGACGATCGGGATGATGCAAATAATAGGGGTGGAGGTGATCTAGGTGGTGGAGATGGTGCTGACAGTAGTGGGAGGTAGAATCAATTCAGATTTGTTTCTCCCTAGAGGGATCTAGGTCCACTTTTGACCAGAGATCAGTAGAGACAGAGACAATGTCAGTAGGATGCTTAGTAGGACACGCAACAGGACAATCCATTTAGACAAGATACATGTAGAGCATCTTCAGGTAGAGATGGAGGTGCATTTTCATAGTGTGAGCATGAGCATGAGTATCTCAAAGAGAGGATCACAACTTTAGAGGCCTTACTTGCTGATAGGGATGCACAGCTTGAGTGTCTTAGATTTGACAGAGATACCCAGCTTGATAGGCTTAGAGCAGAGAGAGGTAGATAGTTGGATATTCTTAGGGAAGAGAGAGATACCCAAGCTTAGCTAGCTACTCATCAGGGCCATAGATCATCTTATTATTTAGGTTTATATCATGATGTAGTACCAGAGGGTCAGAGAGAACCTTTGTATTCACAGATGGCTCAGCAGTCCAAAGGGGCCATGCCTCCACCAGCTCCATTTATACCACCTCCTCCTCCTCCTCCAGATCAGGGAGAGGGTGGAAGACAAAATTAATACTTCTTTGTGTCATATTGTTGAGAGCATATTGTATATCTTGATCCTTTTGAGATCATTCTTGTGTACGATGACATTTATACATGTATATATGTTCCTCTTTGATACTTTGATACTCTTTTGTAGACAGTTCCATGTTTTTGATCTGATCCATATGTAATATATCTAAGATAGTTGATCTTGATTTTTGATATGTTCATGGGTTCTCTTATTTTGATAGAAATTTAGATGTGATGCACATATGATTTTATCTTGGTCTCTTGATGAGTTAGATTAGATATGTGATGACATCATTTATGCTTTTTGATTTATTACTGCTATAAATGTGTTTCAAATGATGTTAAGTGAATATGCAAATAATTTTTTTTGAGATTTTCTTATACAAATGAATGTATAGATGCACTTAGGATGTAGAAATAACCGCAATGCTTGAATGCTTTGTTTTTGTCTTTTGTCTTTCTCATTTATGAATGTAAAATGTATGTCATGGAAATGCAACAACATAAATATCAGTAATATAGATGTATTATAATTAACTTGGATTATGGATGAATCAAGAAATAATTTTAAGATCAAATCCATTTTATGCTTTTCTATTAAAATGAATCATGCAATCTCTAAATGCATCTACATGCAAACTCTTAGGACTGTCACTGATTTGTATACATTGTAGCATTTTATCATCACTGGGCATTTTTGCAATGGAAATTGCCGGATAGTACAACTATCACTAATACCCACTGGTATCATGAAAGTATGAATACTATGTGTATTAGATGAAATGTCTGAAATAAACTTAGGCATCAAGGCATAGAATCTAGGATGACAAGTTAGTTATCTCCTTTTACCATTAAGAATCAATTTTTATTTAAGTGTAATGTAAGATATGTGACCTGTAATGACCTTGAAAATTCATATCCTTGGGTAAATAATGTACGTACACCTTAGTGAGAATCTAATTTAGAAAAGAGACAAGCAAATTGTTTCAACCTCGCCGTATTTTACACATAACAAGGATCGATATATATGCAGCTATCCACTCATGTTGGCAGCCCTTACCATAAACATCCAAGTTAGGTTAAATTTATAGGATCATTTGGAACAATCACCATATGTAGAAAACCAAGAAAATGTTATGCCCCCTATCCTTGACACTCTTCATCTTTGAATAGACATCATGGAGTTATTCGAAAGACATAACAATCACCAATTGAGAATCAATCAAAGAAAATTTACAACCGCTTAGATGCCCCTAGTATGAAACATCATGGGAACATAAAAGAATCAAAATCAAGCCAAGATCAAATAATGTGTTTAAGTAGTATTAAGAAATATTGTTGATTCATTTATCAAGTGCAATAGAGATTCATCAATCAGAATTCAGAATTAAGCAATATGTTGTCATGTCTAATTATATGCGAGATTAACTTTGTCAGCAATTACAATCCATTGTAGTGTTTAGAAATACTGGTTGATTAAAGTGTTGAGAAACACTAGTTCATTATTGATTAAAGTGTTGAAAAACACTAGTTTGTTGAAAGTGCATGATTAAATTGTTGAGAAGCACTAGTGTGATGTCCATTACAAGTAGGTGGTGTTGAAGAAACACCTTTGGTTGTGATAGTTACGTTTAAGTGCAAGTATTTATAAATACTATTTTGAGAAGAAAACCATCCTATACCATAATTGTAGGATAACCTATCAAACGTGAACTGACCATGCTAGGAAAGATGCCCCCAGTGTAGAATGACTATTCCTAAGATGCAAATGTAGACAAATACCAAGCAAGGATAGGACATTTGTAAGGAAACAGAGCCACCAAATAGAAAAGGTGCAAATATGAAGGGTTAGTGTCATCGATGCATTGATAGATAGAGAACAAATTTTGAGTGACGCATGTTTGCTAGGTTTTCACCACTCGGCAAAGCTTTTTATTTTTGCTACCAAGACGCCTGTTTGCCAGGTTTTCATCAAGGAACTTTTCTCTTTTTCAAATTTTTTTCTTTTTTCTTTTTAATTTTTTTTGTAGTATCAAGGTGCCTATTTGCCAGGTTTTCACCAAGGATACCTTTTTTCAGGACTTTTTCCACTATTTTTGGATTTCTTCAGGATCAATTTTCTGATTTTTTTTGTATTTTCTGAGATTTTCACTATAAGGGCTCTACTAGCCAGATATCAAGCATAGAACCGCTTCAAATCTAGGGTATTAATGGGATTAGGAAGAAAATCTCCCTCAGGTGTAGCTAGCTGATAAGCTCCAGTCCCAAAAGATGTAGTAATGACATAAGGTCCCAGCCAGTTGGGTTCAAACTTTCCTTTATATTCTATGTTAGGCTGGTTCTTAGGATTCTCTTTCAGAATGAGATCCCCCACTTGAAAGTTTCATGGTTTGACCATTTTATTGTAGCCTTTTGATATACATTTTTGGTACACTTTTAGATGATCAAATGCTTGTTGCCTATGCTCATCAAGTAAGTCTAAATAATTCACCTTATCAATGTGGTATTGTTTGTTAGTAACAAGACCTTGCAAAGATACCCGCAAAGATGGGATTTAAACCTCAATAGGTAATACTTCCTTAGCGCCATAGACTAGGGAAAATTTCATGGCTCCAGTTGGTGTTCTAATGCTTGTTCTACAGACCCAAAGTGCCAGATTTAATTGTAAATGCCAGTCTCTGCCAGACTTACTCATAGTTTTATGTAGGATTTTAAGAATTTTCTTGTTAGATGCCTTAGCTTATTCATTACCTTGAGGATAATAGATTGAGGGACAATATTGAGTAATGTGAAACTGTGTGCTAAGGTCTTTGATGTCTTGGTTTATAAATTGGCCCCCATTTTCTATTACAATTGAAGAGGGTATCTCATACCTACAAATAATGTAGTTCAAAATAAACATAGCCACATGTTTTCCAGTGGCTTTGATCAGTGGCACAACTTTGACCCACTTAGTAAAATACTTAGTGGTCGTCATGATGTATTTGTGTCCACTTGAATAATTAGGATATATTTGTCCAACCAAATCAAAGGCCCATTACTGAAATGACCAATGTGTTATGAATGGTATGAGTTCTCTAGCAAGAGCATGGATGAGATTTCCATGTGTTTGAAATTTATGACATGTCTTTGAAAATAGAACAACATCTTTTTCCATTGTGGGCCAGTAATAGCTTACTCTTAATAGTTTCTTAGCTAGTGAAAAGTCATTTGAGTGTGATCCACATACACCTTTATGGACTTCTTTCAATGTGCAATTTGACTCTTCTTGTTCTAAACACCTAAGAAGTGTACCGTCAAGACCTTGTCTATATAAGTTATTAATAATGAGGACATATTGCAATGTTTTCCTAATTAAGGCTCATTTTAATTCCTTGATAAACCATCGGGTAAAGTTTGGTCAGTTAGATAGGAAATAAGTTTGGCGTACCAAGATTGGTCTTGGGCGTTCAAAGCACAAATTATTTGGTACTTAAGGGTATCAAAAGCTGGGTAGGATAGTTCTTCCACCAAGAATTCATAGTGGAACTAATGTTCTTCTAGTTGTAACATGGATGCCAGTGTAGCCATATCATCTGCATCTTTATTTTCCATTCTTGGTATTTGTTGGAATGTGATGAAGACAAAGTACTTTTTCAGGTCATCAACTAGTTGTTTATAAGGCATAAATTTTTTATCTTTAGTCTGATAATCTCCATTTACTTGATTAATAATAAGCTGAGAGTCACCATACACATGTAACTTTATAATCTTCCATTCCATAGCTAATTTAAGACCATTCACTAATGCTTCATATTCAGAAATGTTATTGGTGCACATAAACATTAATTTGTATGCCTTAGGAATCTTGTAGCCTTGAGGAGTAATAAATAGAAATCCTACCCCAGAACCTTGTTGTGTGAAAGAACCATCAAAGTACATCTTCCACGGATGTTTAGTTAAATGCATTATTGTTTCATTAGGAAATTCAATTATCAGAGGTGCATCATCTTGCAAGGGTGAATCATCTAATTGATCTATGAGGACTTGTCCTTTAATAACCCTTCTATCCACATACTCAATGTCAAATTCACTCAGAATCAAGACCCACTTTTCTAGCCTTCCTATTAATGTTGTCTTGCTTAAGAGGTATTTCAGAGGATCTTTATTTGCAATAAGCTTTACTGTATGTGATAGCATATAATGTCTTAATTTTTGTGATGCAAAGACAACTACTAAGCAATCTTTTTCAATTATGCTATAATTGAGTTCATAAGATACTAATGTTTAGTTGATATAGTATATTTCTCTCTCCTTTTTAGTTTCATCTTCTTGAGTGAGCAATACTCTCGGCGATGTAGCCGTAGCTAAAATGTATAGGAGTAATGGCTTTCCATGAATGGGTGCCATGAGAACAGGAGGAGTAGCCAAGTACTCTTTTAATTATTTGAATTTATTTTCACAATGTTCGTTCCATTTGAAGGTAACACCTTTATGTAGCAATTTGGTAAAAGGTTGTGCTCTGTCTGCAAGTTGTGACATAAAACTCATGATTGACTGGACTCTTCCTTGTAATGTACTCATTTGACTAATGTTTCATGGAGGTGACATTGCTAGTGTAGCTTGAAATTTTGGAGGGTCCACCTCAATTCCTTTTGTTGATACTATAAACCCTAGTAGCTTTCCTGATTGAACTCCAAAGGCACACTTCTTCAGATTAAGCTTGAGTTGAAATTGTTCCATGTGATCTAATATCTTCCGCAAGTCTTTAATATGAGTATTCCTTATTTTTTATTTTGCTAAGGTATCATCCATGTAATCCTCCATGTTTTTATGTATCATATCATGGATTATGGTAGTCATAGCTCTTTGGTATGTAGCACCTGCATTCTTTAATCCAAACGACATAATGTTCTAGCAAAAATTTCCCCATGCGCATGTAAATGCAGTCTTCTCTTGGTCTTTAGGAGAAATCTTAATCTGGTTATAGCCTGAGAAACCATCCATTAATGAGTATATTTGATAGCCTATTGTAAGATCTATGATCATATCAATGTTTGATAGTGGAAAATAATCTTTAGGAAATGATTTGTTTAAGTCTCTAAAGTCTATACAAATCCTGATAGATTTATTTGTTTTAGATATTGGTACCACATTAAAAATCCATCTTGTGTAAGTGATGACTCTTATGAATCCATCTTTCAGTAATTTTTCTAGATCTTCTTTTACCAGTAATGCAACATGAGGATGCATCTTTCTTAGTTTTTATTTCACAGGTTTGATCCCATGAGCTATAGATAAATGGTACATTATTAATTTAGGATCTAGTCCATGCATATATGTGTAAGACCATGAAAATTTGATCTTTTTCTCTTTCAGGAACTCAGTGAATTGTATCTTCTCCTCTTCTTACAAGGATTGTGCTAGTGAACAATTTGAGCAACTTCAGTTGTGCCCAAGTTAACCGGTTGTGTTGGTTCTATCAAAATTAAAGATCTTTCTTGAAAGTGCTTAGGGAGGATATCAAGAATCCCATATTTTGGTACCTCTGGGAGGTTTTCACCATCAGATGTGTCTTTTATTTTTAATTTTTTGGAATCTTACACTGCCACAACATGGTTTTCACCATCAGTTCTTTTCTTCTTTTTATTTTTTAATTTATCTCTGAGAAACTTGATATCCTCCTCTGACATGTTCACGCTCCTTGCATTGGTGGAAGAAGGATAAGGTTCACAAGAATTTAGGTAATAGACCAAAGTGTAGTCATTAGGGAAATTCATGATAAGATTAGGATCTGAATTTGTCCAATCAATTAGGTTAGGGTTTATCAAGGATAATGTTTTAGAGTTTGGTAAGGACAACATCATGTCAACGTCAAAAATATTAACCGAAAAGACATGTTCTATTAAGTCAACTTCCATAGTGTTTAGATCATCAAGAGTTAAATCATTATTAATAGGGTCATTGTTAGTAATATGTGTACCTAACTCTAGTAACTCATCAGTTAAGATTTCTTCTTCTTCTCTCAGCAAAATGGAACTCATTGCTTGTAGTCTCATAATGTCCTCTAAACCTAGTAAAACACCATTTTCTTCATCAAGAATTCTAGGTAACGGTATCTCATCTGATTTTGGAACAATAGTAGTGTTAGGGGAAGTGTTAGAACTCTCTCCTCTTTGAAATATTAGTGCCAACTTATGAATCACATATACTTCAATTTCCATTGTAGAATCAGATAGGAAATCTCATTCATAATCATGTGAGTATTTGATTTCATCATCTGATCTGTTTAGAAACTCAACAATAGTTACCTGATGTACCCTATTAGCGACTTGTAGATCAAAGTGTGGTAAATCTAGGATGTGTGAAATTATGTCTAAATTCCCCCAGTTAGGATGTAAATATTTTTGTTGGGGTATTTCTTCATGAGTTGTTTCTATCAATGGAACTTCTTGAGTGTCTTCTGTTGTTTCCTCTACTTCTTGAGTAGTAGCTTGGGTCAATAAAGGAACATGAGTGACTTTATGTATTTCAAAGCTAGGTACATATCTTTCTCCTTGATATTCAGGATACTCTGTACCAATATGAAATAATCTCTCATAGGTCCATTTTTCTAGTTTTGTTTCTTCTTCTTCATCACTTCCTTCATCAAAGATTGGACCATCTCTTGAAGTAGGGTTTTCAGATTTATTATTGAAACCTAGTCCTATTTTATCTTTGGTATTTCTGAATTCCATGTGTGTCATGCCCAAAACTAGGTCAAAACAAACAGACAATTTTTTTTTTTTAAACACAAGTACATACAACTAACAATGGATGTGTTGAGGAAATATGATAACATGGTGAGTTTAGTCTTCGAGTTGCCAGGTATATTTATAGATTGGATTAGGGTTATACCACATACAAATGTAGAGTTAGAGCATCAACTTGATATATGGGTTACATGAACTCTTGGGTCATGTTGCGTTAACTATGGTTTTATGTTTAACCACGTGTAGTATCATACTGGTAATTAATTGTTAAGAACACATGTTGAATTAGGTTGACCTAGTAATTACTGTAATTCTTAACCTTGATTACAACTTAATCCATTTAAATCTAGCACTAATTCTTTTTCTCCATTAACTACTAATTTAAATCTAATAACCAAAATCTAATCTAATTTTTATCCTAGAAAAATTAATTTTAATTAAATTCTCCCCCTAACCAAAAATACACATGCAACTATAGTCCATTAAACCCCTAATAGAAAATTCAATTAACCTCCATTAAAAATGATTAAATTAACCTCTAGTAAAAAAAATTAGATTACCCTCTAGAGAAAATTAAATTACCTCTATCCCTTTTGAACCCATGAACAATATATTCCAATTAACATAATGAAAATTAAATTAACAACTAACTACACATTTTAAATTAATCGAATAAATCTATTTCTCAGATAGGCTATTCCATTTCAATTAATTACATGAAATGCTAAACTATTATTCTAATTAGGGCATATAATAGAAGTATAAACTCATTAACATATAATCTATATCTATATATTTTAAGTAAAAACTAAAACTATCAATCTAGTAATTAAGCTACACCATAACATTATATCTATAAAATGAACTACAAGATTTAAAATAAAACAATAAAAAAATAAATCTATTTAACTAACTTAAACTATTTATTTTAAGTAATTTACCATAGGATAAAATAGACTATATTTTTTTTTTAAAAAAGTTGATTCATTTCTAATTAAATCTGCACATGATAAAAAAAATCTATTAATCACTAATCCTAATTAACTAACCTAAACAACCCTACTAATCCTAACCTATCTACCTAACCAACTATCACATCACCCATCACCCCTATTCCCAAGGCCCACTTTCCGAGTGGGTGGGGTGTGGGAAAACCCAAACCTTTCCCAAGACCTGCGAAATTTTTGAAGGAGGAGCCTTTTGAAAAGGCATCGCATGTTTCAAGGGAGGTGGGGACCACACCAATGTTTACCCATTTCAATGTGCAAGAATATTAATGTGAATTCAACCCAAAAAAAGGTAAGGAGATTTTGCATGATGAAGGGGAGATGATCTTGTCAGCAACAAGGACATGTGTAAGAAAGATGGCGCATGATTTGGGGAGGGTGGTGTGAAGCCCAAGTAATATGTTTGCAACCCCTTTTCATGTAATTTTCTTAGCAACATTTAAACCAAGTCCCTTCCTGCGCCAAACAAGAGGGGTAAAACGATAAGGGAAAAGGTATGTGTGGGGCCCACGGGGATGGGTGCAAATCATTAAGCCTCCCTATTAATTAAAACCCATGTATAAGCACTAAAGGGGTAATTAGGGGGTAATTAAGGGGGGGTTGAGTGAGGGGAATAAAAAGGGAATATTCTCTGTGTAAAGAGGGAATTAAATCTCTCTCCATACATTTTCCAGAGAGCATTTTTGCTCTAAAAATTTGGAAAGTGTCATGGGTAAAATTTGGTTTTGGCTTCTATTATATTGATTTCTTGATTTTATTGTTAGAGTAGTTAATTGTATGCTTTTGAATTATTTTGTTAGTGCAATACACTATGTGAATTATAAATTAGATATTGGTATTAGTTAATTTTTACATTAATATACTAACTTGTTTGATTTTATATTGTTATCAAGTTTATCTCTTCTTTTAATGGATTGAGGTTGCAATGAAAATTTTAAGGTAAAGTAATGATCGTATTGAAATAGAAATCAGATTTCCAAAGGAAGAATGAAGTGTTTTAACTTGAAATACATTATAGAGATTACAAGATTCATAAATCCACAAGATTTTAAATTCTATGAAAACTATTACATAATGAATAATATCTCTTCACATATTACTTGAGAAAGCTTTCAATATGGAATTACAACACTTAACAAAAAATGAATCTCAATACAAAGGAGTAACCATGCAACATTAAAGTTTCTCTCACACAACTACACCAAAATAGAGATTTCTCCCAAGTTTTTCTATAATCATCTTGACTTCAAAACCTGCAAATACATGAGGAGAACCATGGGAAGCTCACCTCCCATCCTAGGTCTCAAGGAGACCAATCCCAATATAGGAGAATTGATATCCAATGGGTAACAATCACACATCGAGATACATGAATACAACAACAAGAACTCCCTCCCAAGGTTTGCACAAATGGATTCACCATGAACCCATAAAAAGGGACAAAGGAAGATATCCATATAGGAGAATGCCAAAATAATACATTCAAATAACATTCCTCTTCAAGGCTAAAACCACATACATCCTTCCATCAAATATTCTCCTTATCTCCCCCAAAATTTGGATCAAATACAATGGCATGCAAGGGCCCATACACCTTGCATTTTTTTTTCCCTCTTCTCTCCATGAGAAGAGAATCTACACTATCATGGAATCCAACTAACCCCTTCCCTCATACATGGCCACTTCTTCCATATCCAAGGGTGAGTAATGCCATCACACCCTTCACAAAACTCCCATACTCAAAAACAAAGATAAAACCATAAGCAAGAATTCAAACCCAAAATCCCTTTCCCTTACATTACAAAATTACAATACATTTCACATATGCAAGAGAATGAAAATAAACATACAAATCTACTTAAAAAAAACAAAGCACTTTCATGGCAATGGAGACCAACCTTCACAATGTGTTATGGAAAATGAATTTTGAGAAGAGCCCAATCCCTTATCCTTTCTTCATCCAAACCCTAATGACTCTAAAAGTAGAGAGTGGGTGAACACCCACTAACTCTACTAAGGGCCTCTAAAAATACCTCCAACTTCTACCCACCCACCAACATTAAATTCAGATTTGACCCCAAGTCCTTTTGGCTTTTCCTTGTCCCCTATCATAAAGGTTAGATTGGAAAGGAGTGTGGGTTTGGGTAAAAGGTCAAGACTTACTTCATTTTCGAAACATGAGGGAAATGGGTCATAAAATAGGTCACCAAAGCCACTAGGGGATTCTAGATGTGTTCAAATCATTCCCAACCCATACCCCTATCACTAAGGTACTAGGATTTTGCTTAATTTGACCCCTAGGACCTCTTTTTGGCCTCTAGAAGTGGCTAGAAAAGAATCAAATCTAAATGATCAAATTGGTAGAACTTTGTAAGTATCTCCAACAAGGGGTTTAATTAGGTTCCTAATGAATTAGTTAGGCTTAGGTTTACATTGCCAACCTTAGTAGATATATCATTACATAAACACATAACAAGTGTCAAGTGACACTATAAAATGACATAATACAATACTGACATGTCACTAATTACATAATGAAAACACCTAATACATACATACAATTTTACGGTCATGAATAAAATCACTTAACAACAAGGTTCGAACCTCTTCATTAGGTTCAACCTTGGCTTTACTATTTGCACATATAGTTGGTTACTGATTCTTTGACTGATTCCATGGTTCTCTTACATGGACACTAAACTCAAGCATCAGTAGTCCAAGTTAATAAAATCACATGCAATATACATATTCAATTCATACTTAGCAACATTAATCAATAAGAAGAATTAAATTCCTAATTACAATTTTCATACAGAAATGTTTAAAACATAATAATTTCATAATCATCATGATATAACATCCATGAAATAATCAAGTCTAATCATGATCTGATCTTCTCATCAATTCACTTATCTAAACATATATAATCAAAATCAATATGTTCTAGGTCTAATCCATATCAAAATGTAATCCATACAATATAATCATCATCATAAACATAATATCTTGAGTCTCTGTTAGGATAATCAAAAAGTGTATCAATGTATCAAAATAAGTGTATCAACTGAGCTATGATGGGTCGGGGTGAGGCCTCACAATGTGTATAGGTTAAAAAAGTCCTTTTCCTTTGTATCCTAAAGGTCCTTTCCCTTTATATCCAATTTGTTTGAGAAGGTCATATCCTTTACCATAATTTTCTGGAGATATTTCCACATGTTTTACCTCATTTTCTTTTCGATCTCCCTTATAAAGCTAGGCCAAGACTGCTTATTATTCTTTTTCATCCTCTTGAGAGGTAGATGCTTTAACCATACTAGTTGATTTCTGAATCTTTGGTTCTTTAGATGTAGTAGGTGTGAAAGATGAGGAAGTTTTTCCATAAGATCTTGGAGACACTAGAAGTTCTGTCAATGGTGGGGTCATGTCTAGCTTGTATTCTCCCATACTAGTTTCTTCAAGTTTTAATGTCTTTCCAAAGCTTATCATAACCATGTCTTTAGTATTTTTAGGTATATTTTATTTTTGAAATTCCTTCTTATGAGGGACCATACTATTTTCTTTAACATTGTTGCAAGTATAACTAGCATCTACAGGAAATGTTACTTCCACCCCATTATGTGGGAATTTGATACACTGGTGGTAAGTAGATGGTACTGCTTGCATTTCATGGATCCAAGGTCTCCATAATAGTATGTTGTAAGCCAAGGGTAGATCTAGAACTTGACATATCACATTTCTTTCAACTGGTCCTATTCTGATTGGTAGAACAATGAGGCCTTTAGAGGATCTTTCTTCTTTGTCATAAGCTTTGATAGTGATCTTACTTATTGAATCAATGGTTTGATCTAAGAGACCCAACTTCCTAATTATATTGAGAGTACAAACATTCAACCCTGCACCTCCATCTATCAATACATGTCTAACATGGGATTTGTGAATTAGGACTTCAATGTGTAGAGGTTGGTTATGCAGATGTGTCAATGATTTGTCATCTTCTTCTGAAAAAGATAGATAGTGTGGTGTTGATATATGATTTACCATTGCTCAAAATTTGTCTACATCAATTTATTTTGGCACATTTTTCCAATTTAGGGCTTGTTCAAGAACTTCCCTATGCACTAAGGAGATTTTAAGTAACTCAAAGATAAAAATTTGAGCAGAGGTTTGTTGCAATTGATCCACCAAGTTATAGTTTTCTGACAGAATGGTAATGGTTTGTCTTGTTGCTGCTAGTTTTAGAATAGTGGCAATAGGTACCTTGGAAGATGTTGCTAGTTTTGATGAGGAACTAGGTCCTTTGATTGTGACTTGTGCTTGACTTTGAGTCACTGCATTTGATTATGAAGATGTGTCTTTAGCACCTTTAATAGTGATCACATTGATTTATTTGTATTTAATGTCCAACATGTTAATCACATTATCATTATTAGAGTAGGTGTAATTCACTTCATTTCCTTTTCCTTTAGATGCTTCCCCTTTCTCATAATTAGGGAATAGTTTGTTAAATGTCGTGTGGTCTTTATTAGTGGTGTGTCCCTCCACTTTGATTTTACCTCCTTCAATAAGGTCTTATATAACATGTTTAAGCTTCACATGATTATTGGTCTTATGTCCCTTGTTCTTGTGAAAGACACAATAAGAATTATCATCCCACCATTTCAGTTTGACTTCTGGCTCCCATGGTTTCAAATTGGGAATTGTAAGAACTTTTCTAACCAAGAGTGTCTTCAAAATAGTCTCAAGAGGTTCTCCCTAAGGACTAAATGTTCTTTGAGGTTTAGAAGTCCATGGTCTACTCTTGTTTTTGTCATTGTTTTCTTTAGGTATTGTGGTTGTTACCTTAGGTTGCTTTTTTTCTTGCATGCTATTTGTTAGATTAAACACTGCTGGTTTAGGATTAGCATTAGATGCATCTACCACTCCATCGTTAAAAAAATTCTTGGTTTGTTTCCACCACTTAGGCTTGTTGTTATAGGTAGTATATTTTTTATCACTTTGAAGGGTGATTTCTCCTTTCTTAACCATGACCTTTTCAATACAGATGGCATTCTTGATCATCCTATCAAAGCTAGGTGAATCTTGCATTTGCAAAGCATAGTTTAATTCAGTTATCAAGTTGTTTATGAATATTTCCATCTTTTCTGATTTAGGAATAGCACTTGAATACCTCACAAAGATCTTCCTCCACCTTTTTAAAAAGTGTGTAAAGGATTCCCTGGTTCTTTGTTCTGTGTTACATAAGTCCATCATGGTTACATCATTTTGTATATTGTAGGAGTAATGTTGGACAAAATGTTGTATCAACTCCTCAAAAATTTTCACCTTAGGTGTGAGTTTGGAGAACCACTCCATAGCATTTCCATCTAGACTTCCCAGAAATAACCTCATTAGATATGTTGGTTCATGCATGTATTCTATTCTTAAAGCACAAAAATCTCTCACATGGTCATGTGGATCAGTCTCTCCCTTATACTTTTTTTATTTAGGCCTTACCATTTTGGGAGGAAATGGAATCATGTTAATACTCTTGTCAAATGGAAATGGAAAAATGGAGTCCAAAGAGTATTTTGTTTTTGGTTTAACCTTCTCTTGTTTGAGTGTAGCAAGTTTGGCTTGCATCAAAGTTAATTGTTTGGTGAGAATAGAGATAGGGGTTGGTATCTCTTTTTTCTTTAGTCTTTCAACATCATAATATTTAGGGAGTTTCACTCCAATGGATGTTAGATGTAGAAATTATTTCTCTTTGTCTTCACCAATTATCTTTTCCAATGTTCTTTGGAATTTTCTACTTTGTTTGAGTCTATTGTACTCTTCCTCGGATATGTCTCCATCACTTTCTGAGTCAAACAAAGGGTGAGTGATGTGTATTTCTTCCTCACCACTAGTGTATTCTTGTCTTCAATTCTTGTCATTATTTTATTCCTCAAAGGTTGTACTCCATTCATTTCTAGGAGCTTCCATTGCAAGTGCGGGTGATTCTGTGTCAAATAAGGGATTGCGAAATGTTTCTGCTTGTTGAAAATGTAGTAATCTAGGAGGTACTTGTGATTCATCAGCAAGATACTTGTTATTTCTTGTGTTAACCATGAAGCTATATCTCAACTATGTCCAAAGCTTCCCAATAATGTAAAATGAAGGCTCAAATTGTTCAAGTAAGTGTGTCCAAGTTGTGAGGATTGTTTGTTGTTTGATGGAATTAAATGATTCCAGCGTCAGAGGGTTAGAATGCCCTGATAATGATTTTGGAATCAAGTTGTTTTTTAGAGTGAATAGACCACATGTTCTGAGACCAATTGTAAGAGAAAAAAATGACATGCAAGGTAGACTTGAAAAAGTTTTGAAACAGCAATAGAGAGACCAGAAAAAGCAACAGGGTCAGACTAAGGATACAAAAGGGTACCCAAATATATTGATTTCCTTTGAGAAACAACTATGCAACTACTCACTATTTTATATGCGACACTCTACATGAGAGCTAGGAAATACCATATGCGAGCTTATGATTTAACCAAATGTGAGTCTAGATATCCTGGATGAAACCTTTCTCCCTAAAAGTGATGTAATACAAACCATATGTGAGCCAGAATACCATATGCGACTATGAACAACCAGATGTAAGCCAGGGAAGACTAAAAGTGAATTTTTGATGTTCTCTCAAGTTTTTGTCAAATTTGTCAAGCATGTCTCAGAATACCTGAATTTTTTATGATTGCAATTTGTTCTCTGAGACTTTCTAGTCAGTAAAAAATACATGTAGTCTTTAAGGATTGAATTTTGTTTCTTTTTTTAAGGAGTTATCTTTTTAATGATCTTTTTTGCACATCAAGCAATTTTGCATTGTTAGGGGTGAACAAACACATCCTTAATCCCTAGTGTCTAAGCATAGGATGAAAATCTTTTCTTGTAGACTTAGGTACACACTCAAATGATAATTAGAATATGGCCATCACCAAGCATGAAATGGTTCTCATTATGATTCCATATTCACTGACTCCAAGTGCAAGTTGTAAGGAAACTCAGGTGCAAAAACAACTTCCTACACTAATCTCTAAAGGAAAGTATTGTGCAAATTATTTTAAATCCTTACAATTTCAGATTTATTAACTACTTTAACAATGATATTGAAGCCATATACCATGCATACAAAAAATAGAGAATGACACAATGATTTACCCGTGGAAAACCTTTTGGTAAAAAACCCCAGCACTCTAAAACCTGCACAATGTATTATCATCAACACAACGGTTACAACACACTTGCAATGCAAGTTCTTATAGGAGACAATCGACACTCAAAGACAAATCCAGTAGCACCAAATCATAACAACAATACACTCTTTTCCTATCCAAGTCTGCAACCCTTAAAAATGCTTATATCATGCGCTTTCCTTTTTAGGGCAACTTCCAAAGATAGCCATATTAGGGTTTTATCATTCTCCAAGAAAATAGGAACCCAAACCCCATGATTGTGGAAGAGTGTACAATACTCAACTTTATCAGTTTCCACATGCCTTGCATATCTTCACCCATCATTGAATCTTCTAGAAATAGCTCTTAGGTGTCATAGGAATCCGTCATAACCATTTCAGCCATGATCTCCTTACACACAATTCAAGATGCCAACACATCAAGTGGAGTGACACATCAACATGCCAACTAGACATGTACACTCACACTTAATTACATTATTTGCAAGAAATAAATTTTACAAAAAAAATAATAAGAATAGGAATTGTCCAAGGTTGAGACACCTTATTTCTAACATTCTCCCACTTGTCAAACACCTTGTAAGAGAAATAGGAACATAACAAGAACTAACCGTTATAGGCAAAAACGCCCATAGACTTCGAACACCATCTAAACTTCATAGTGCCCACTGGTTTCATTAATGCATCTACAACATTCTTCACAGTATCTACCTTCTCCAAATTTACCTTTCCATCTTCCACCATATCTCTCACAAAGTGAAACTACACATCAATGTGCTTCGTTCT
>MU223214.1:585664-648656 GCA_018584345.1 Thuja plicata
GGCAACAGGTCGATTCATTCACACATGCAGGATGAATTAATCTATATTCATTTCTGTATGTGATTGAAGAGCAATGACCATGTTGAAGTGTATGGCTAAATTAGAGGCCCACATTTAGCTATCACATTTCTGGCAACATAAGAAAGTAAGATTCTAAATCCTTCTAGTCTAGAAATGGGTGCAAATTTTTCACCATATTCAATACCTTCTTCTTGTGCATACCCCATGCATACTAATCTTGCTTTATTTCTAGTGGCTTCTCCATTCTCATTCACCTTGTTTCTAAATTTCCATTTGGTATATGACATTCTTGTCATCTCATCTCGGTACTAGTGTCCATGTATTGTTCTTCTCTATCTATTCTTTTTCTTCGTTCATAGTACTTACCCATTCTTCATTTTCAAGTGCAGTGTTAACAGATTTAGGCTCAAAATCACAAAGTAACCATCTAGTGTTTAGTGACTTATTTCTTGTTCTCTTTTCAGCCTTCTTGTCTCCTTTGATCTAATTTTTTGGATGATATCTTCTGACATACTTGGCAAGTTTTGGTTCATCTCTATGTTCACCATTCTGATCATCATCTTGACCTTCATTCTAATCTCCATCGCTCGAAACATCATCTTGAAGATTTTCCTAATTTTTAGTAATTGCAGCCTGATGCTCAGGTGCAATGTTCTGTTGCTCAGGAGCGATACACTGTTGCTCCAGTAGAGTGTCAGGTTCTTCAATATAAAAAAACCTGTTGTATTCCTCTGGCTCTTTTCTGCTTTCCTTATCATTCTTTCCTACAAATTTATCTATTTTCATATTTTCACTTTCAATGATTTTGTTAGATGCCTTGTTAAGACATTTATAAGCCTTTGTTTTTGTTGAATACCCTAGAAACATACCTTCTTCACTTTTGGAGTGAAGCTTTCCATTTCTATCATCCTTCAAAATATAAATTTGACTGCCAAAAATTCTAAAGTAACTTACATTGGGTGTGTGACCATACCATAGCTCATAGGTTGTCTTCTTTGTGTCATTCTTTAATTGTACTATGTTCAATGTGTAGACATCAGTACTAATAGCTTCCCTCCAAAAATTTTGAGTGATTCTTTTCTCAATCATGAATGTTCTTGCACAGTCAACAACTGAATTGTTTCTCCTCTCAGCAATTCCATTTTGTTGTGGTGTTCTTGGAGCAGAAACCTATCTTTTAATTCTATGCTCATTGAAAAAGTTAGTGAACATATGAAATAAATTCCCCTCCTCTATCTAACCTTAAGCATTTCAATTCCTTTTCACTTTGTTTTTATACCATAGCCTTATACCATTTAAACATCTTGAATGCTTCTGATTTATCTTTTAAAAACATAATTGTCATCATTCAAGAATAATCATCTACAAAGAGAATGAAATACCTATCTCCATAGTAGCTCTTTATCCTCATGGGTCCACATAGATCAATATGGACTAAATATAGAATTGCATTGGATGTGCGGGATTTACTCTTGAAACTAGACTTTGTCATCTTACCTTTTTGACAATTCTTGTACATGATATGCTTGGGCTTAGACATGCCCGGTAAGCCTTTGACTTTTCTTTTATTTCTTATCTTTATCATGTTGTCAAAATTCAAATGACACAATCTTTTGTGCCACAACCATATGTCTTCATTTCTAGCCATAAAACAAGTGTTGTTAATGTCATCAAAGTAGTAAAGGTTACCTTTTGTCTGCTCACCAGTTCTGATCAACCTTCCTGATTCATTGAAGATATTTGCCTTCTTATTTTCAAATGCTACTTAGTGACCTATATTATTCAGCTAAGAAAAACTTAATAGATTATAATTTAGTCCTTTTATCCAGTAAGCATTTTCACGTTTGATCAGGTTATTCAACATTATGGTTCCTTTACCTTCAACTCAATAAGGTGTGTCATTTCACATTCTTACTGAACAACTATTATAGTATTCAAAAGTTTCAAACTTTTGTTTATCACTAGTCATGTGGTGAGTACAACCACTATCTATGATCCAGATATCATTGTTACTAACCTTAGATATGAGTGCAGTTTCTACATACCTTTCTTCTTCATCTAAGTCATCCTTCATGGCTACAAATACCATCTCAATGTCTTCTTCAGATTTGGTGTCAATGTCATCAGCTTTGTTATCAGCCAGGTAACAAGCTTTCTTTCCTTTTTCCTTGTTGTCTCGGGTATCTCTTCTTTTAGATTGTTGGTTTCTTTGGTAATCTTTGTTTTCACCTCTATCAAACTTCTTCTCATATGATCTATCAGTACTTTTGTCATCATTTATTCTGTTAGGACATCTTGTAGAAAAGTGTCCAACCTCTTTACAATTGAAACATACAGGTTGTAATTTACCTTTGTATCTACCTTTTCCTCTCTGCAATCTTCTTTCCATTAGTGCTTCAATCTCATCAAGATCTTGATCATGACCATCACTTTCACTATAATTTCTTATAGCGTGTCTATGACTTAACTTACTTATTTTCACAAAATATTTGAATGTAGATTCTATAGATGGTAAGACACTATTATCAAGATTATTCATCTCAAATAAAATCAGTCTATCAATCAGACTATCTAGAGTAACTGTATTATTTTCAACAACTCTCATTTCTTGTATAGTAGATACTTTAATATCATATACAGGAAGTAAGGTTCTTAAGATTTTACTTACCACTTTCTCCTCTTCAAGTACACCTCCAAATCCTCACATAGCATCGACTACCTCTTTGATTATGTAGCTATACTGAGTGATATTTTATCCTTCTTTCAACCTTAGGTCATCAACCCTTCTTCTTAGACTTTATTCCTTGGCTCTTAGTACATTAGCATCTACTCCATGTACCAGCTTCAAGTTATCTCACATTTTCTTTGCAGAGGTGCAGGTTTTGACATCTTTAAACTTAGCATCGGAGAGTGAGGAAGCAAGCTCTATCATGATGCAATTATGCTCATGCTTTTCACTCAATTTCTCAAGAGTATGAGGTACTATAGGCAACACATATTTACTATCAAGGTGTTGAGTAACATCATTACCAATAACTTATAGGTGGAGTCTTATTCTTCTTTGCCATGATGCAAAGTTGTCTTTATTTAACTTGGACATATCTCATCTGTTCATCTTGTGATATTTTTCTTGAGCTGTTAAAATCCCTTTCTAACCACACAAGCTCTAATACCAATTGTTATAAATAACTGAGAGGGGGGTGAATCAGTGGCCTAAAAAATATTCCAATAAATCAACCCAAAAACTTAGTACCACAATATTAAACCTCTAGTTATCTTCAGCGCTACAAGATGAATGCCTTCAAATATACTTATCAAATAACTATTTCTTGGAGTTCTCTGTTAAACCTTATTCTTAATGTTTACTGAATAGAAGTCTTTCATTTACTAAAAAATAGTAAATTACTTAGAGTATACCGATCAATCTAGATTAGTTATATGTAATGAAAATCACTAAAGTAATGACTCATAAGCACATTGACACATGGATTTTTAATGTGGAAGCGCTGTTAAGAGAAACACCACTTGGGACAGGTAACCCAAAATTTTCACTCTTCTGAAGTGAGCTTGGTGAAGAGCCAACCCTGTTAAAGGTTACAAACACACTATTAGGTGTGACCTTGTTAGAGGATTTAATAGAATAGTTTGTCACTTGATATTGGGCATCTCTATGCTACCTTCTATGACCAAACCCAGTGTAATTTGTAAAATGGTATCTAGCATCTAATTGTATCTTCATGATCAAAATTTTTGATACTCCTTGGAATGTATCTCAGGATAGAAAGGATCTTTAAATCCTGCTAGGTTAAGAGACTTTCTGAATCAATCGTTAAAATGAAATAGTAAATGATTTGTTCATATATACAACTTAGACTTGCTGATTTTTAGATCTATTTTAAGCTCATTTTACCTTTCTAATCATTGTATCTTTTTAATACCTTCGCTCCAGTTTCTACTCGGTGATGTTGTGTTCCTTTGTTTATCAGTGTCAACATAAATCTTTATCTCTTTCCTTAGCTTGATTGATCAGGACTGTATGAAGTTGTTCTTCATCAGTTTCTCTTCAGCATACTATTTTCTATTCACTCCTCTTAATTCATAATGAATTAAGTTGTCTCTTTATAGACATGATATCACCATTTCTAGGTTCTTGACTTTCTTGATCTTGGCATGGTCCACAATTCTATCCAATCTTGATTTAAAGTATAACTCCTATTTTATCTTGTAGAAATCTTCTTACCAACTGGATAAAACAACTTTCAATCATGTACTTATCTTTTTCTTTATCTTGTCGATGAAAACAATGATAACAACTAGTTAAGTCTATTCTTAGCTCTATCAGCTAGATATTTTGTCATTTCTGAACTTGAGTTAAATTCGGTATTTTAACTCTTTGATACCTTTGGTCAACACTTCAATTCTCCTTGGGCTTCTCCATCAGGGTTGTCTATCCTTCGTTGTTCACTACAAAGTTTTGCTTATCGGTTAACACTTTAAATCTGGTCATTGGTAATGCTTGTGATTCTTCTCTTTGGTAATAATCATTAGTTTCTTTTCTTGGGCATCACTGTGAATTAACTTTTGGTTATCTATGTCCGTCGGGTTCCACTATTCGTTGGTGTTTGAAGTCACTCAATGAATGCTTGTCTTTTATGCATTGCTAAAAGCATAATCTTTTATTTCTCTGATTCTCTAAAGTCTTTGACAGTTTGATTTTAACTGATAATATTATATTAAGTTGACATTAATGACAATACAATCCATTAACTAATTTAATATCTTGTATTATCTTTTTGCATTTTGGTGATTAACTTAACATCTTCAAATAGACCTATCAGCCTGTGCAACTCTCTTTACAGTGGACACAAAAATAGAATGGAGGAGCGGGAGTGTCTGGATTCAAATTTGAATTTGGGCGGGAGTATTCAGGAGGAGGAAAAATCCTCTAAGCATAGAAAGTGGGATGATGGAAAGGACATCGAGACCACAGGATTGGATCCCGATGCGGGACAGTTGCCAGAGGACCCAGGAGGGGGTCCTAGATCAAGAGGTGGGCTGGGGAAACCAAGGAAATGGGCATCCCTTTTTGGCATCAAACCAACAGGTAAATCTTCTTTACCTTCGGTGAAGAAAGTTTCTATACCTTCTCAAGGAAGCTTTGTTATTGAAATACCAGACCAGACCATTGATTTTTCTATAGCAATGATGAAAAATTTGCTGGTTGGTAGATTTTTAGGAGTAAGACCTAACATCGAAGTGGTTAGGGATTTTGTGTCCTGAAAATGGGTTCTAAAAGGACAAGTAGAGGTGGTAGCGATGGCTAAGGGATGTATGTCATTCTTCTTCTCTTTTGAAGAAGATAGAATGAATATTCTATGCAGCGGGCCATGGTTGATTGGGAAAAATACTCCTATTCTTCAAAAATGGAGTCTGAATCTTGTATTTGAGGAGGATACTGTTCGACAGGTTCCTATTTGGATTAAGCTACATGGACTGCCTCTTGAATATTGGCTGGAAGATATATTTGTTTGGATAGCTAGTTCATTTGGTGAACTTTTGTCGATAGACAATGTGATAGCAGCGAGACGGAGGCTAACCTATGCTCGTATCTGTGTTGGGATAATGCAGGATAAGGATATGCCAGAAAAAATAAGTCTTAAATCTAAGTTGGGCATGTGGGAACAAACTATAGAATATGAAACTATACCCTTTGTGTGTTTTCATTGCAAAAAAGTAGGTCACTGGGCAAAGAAATGTTCGGAGAAAGTAATCCAGAAAAAAACACAGAAATGGATTCTAGTAGGGAGAAAAACTAAAGAAGTCAACAGCAAAGCCAGGGAAGGATAGAGAAAAGAGAAAGAGGAATAGGAAACAAGTGTTAAGATGGAATGTACAAAGCCAATGAGAGGTTCAGATACAGAGGATCCAGAGGAATGGGGAAAGAAAGTTATGAACGAAATAGAAAATGAAACCCAAATGGAAGAAGGTGAAACAAAAGAAAATGAAGTCCAAATAGAAGAAGGGGAGATAAAGGAAGATGATTCTGAGGGAGACGTAGTATGGGAAGAGCTTGAGGAGGAGCAAAATGATTATCACAAAGAAGGAAATCTTCAGATTGAAATCAATAGTAAAACTGAGAAGAATGAGGTGAATCAGAAAAAATGTGAAATGGAGCTGAGAGGCAGCCTAGAAAATTTAGAAGTGACCCCAAAGAGGGGAGGAAGAGATCAAGTGAGTGTTACACCTAAGAGGGGGAACATAACAAAGGAAAACCAGAATCTAGTAGGTACAACGCTACCAAAATGGGGGGACGCTACTGAGATCACACAAATCCTTGAAGGAGAGCAGAGTGATAGAGAAAATGAGAAAAATACTAAAGGAGACAAAAAAAAAGGGAAGAACGATAAAGAGGCACAAAATAGAAAAGTTTCAACAAGAAGTAGTAAAAATGGAGATGTTGGAGCTGGATTAGCATCACCAGGGAGACCATCCAGTCAGAAGGTGAGAATCAAGGAGACCAAAAGGAACATTGCAGATGGTAGGCATCGGATTCTGGAGGTAGGATCCTTTGTTAAATCATGAAGATTATATCTTGGAATATAAGGGGTTTGAATAATCCCCATAAGCAGGATATAGTTAGGAATTCGATTAGGGATAATAGGCCTGATATCTTATTGATTCAAGAAACTAATATGCTTAAAGAAAAAGTTGAAAAACTTAGATTTTTTAAGAGGGGAATTATTTGTGGGGGTGATTCTAATCGAGCGTTAGGAGGTATTGCTACTATATGGAATGAATAAATTATAAAGGGTGACATCATCTTTCAATGTGATAATATGGTTTGTATAAGGTTTAGACCGCTTCAGGATAATACTTCTTGGATCTTAACTAACATTTATGCTCCTAATACTAAGAAAGGGAGAGAAGTCTTTTGGCAGAACCTTTCATTACTGAGAAATTCCTTTGCTTCTGATGAGTGGATTGTAATGGGGGATTTTAATACTCCTCTAAGAGAAAAGGAGAAATTAGGAGGCATCCAATCCAACCTGGATAGTAGGATGGACCTTATGAACTTTATTGATAATAATCATCTTCACGATGTTGATCTACAGGGTACTGACTACACTTGGAGTAATAGAAGAGTGGGTGAGGAGTTGATTCAAGTTAGGTTGGATAGGGCTCTTGTTTCCAATGGTTGGTTTAATCATTACTATTTTTCTTTAACGGCTCATATAAGGGTAGGCTCGGATCATAATCCGATCTCCTTTCTTGCTGATCCAATTGTCAAAAAGAAGACCTCTCCTTTCAGATTTGAGAAAATGTGGACTCTTCATCCACAATTGGAACAAAGGATAGAGGAATGGTGGAACATTAATATCAAGGGAACTGCTATGTTTATCATTGCCAAAAAACTTAAAAATGTCAAAGAAAATATCAAGGATTGGAATAAGGAAACTTTTGGGAACATCTTTACTACAAAAGCTAGTGTTAGCTTAGAGATTAAGGAAATCCAGGAAAGTATTCAAAAAGATGGATATAAGTTTATTACTAGAGATCAGGAGAATGGAAAGTTGATCAAGATGCATGATATAATAGCTAAAGAAGAAGCATTCTGGAGGCAAAGATCAAGAAAGATATATCTGAAGGAGGGGGATAGGAACATGAAGTTTTTTTTTATGACTAAATTAAAGAATAGAATGTTTAATCAGATCTCTAAACTCAACATCAATGGAAATACTTCAAGTGATGAGGAGGCTATCAGAGCCGAGGCTAAAGATTTCTTTTTCAATTTACTTCAAAAAGACAGTGAGCTTGATAAGAATGAACAAAAGGAGTTCCTCAGGTGTATTCCAAGGATTCTAGATGAAAATCAAAACAAAAGGCTCATTGCTATTCCTTCTAACTCTGAGATTAAAAAGGCTATCTTTTCTTTTGAAGGGGAAAAATCCCCAGGGCCTGATGGCTTCCCTATGTTCTTTTTTCAGTCTTTTTGGGGGATTATTGAAAAAGATGTTACTAATGAGGTTAAGGAATGTTTTGGTTCAAAAAAACTTCTCAAGGAGTTGAATGGTACCTTTATTGCCCTTGTTCCTAAAAAGGAGGGAGCTAACAAGATGGATCAGTTCAGACCTATTAGTTTGTGCAATTCGATCTATAAGATAATTTCTAAAGTTTTAACTACTAGGATTTTAGAGATCCTTCCCTTTTTGATTTCATGGAAACAAAATGGTTTTGTGCCTGGTAGACAAATCCTTGATTCTATAATAACTATCCTTGAAAATGTTCACTCTCTTGTGATGGCTAGAAAGGAGGGCCTTATTTTGAAGTTGGATATGTCATAAGCTTATGATCGGGTGGACTGGGAATTTTTGATGCAAGTTTTGGAGGCCTTTGGGTTTAAAAGTAAATGTACTGATCTCATATACCAACTTATATCATCGGCCATGTTTTCAGTTATGGTCAATGGATCTCCAACTTCATTCTTTAAATCCTCTCAGGGTTTAAGACAAGGAGACCCTCTGTCTCCTGTCCTTTTTGTAATAATGGCAGAATGCCTTGTCAGGTACATGGAAAATCAGGTTAGGAATGGAGACATCAAAGGGCTTAATCCTTCATCGGATAACCAGGTATGCTCTCACCAAAAGTTTGTTGATGATTCGGTGATTATGGGGGAAGCTTCTGTCAAAAATGCTAGTAGTATAAAGAAAGATCTGAATAACTATGGGAAAGCTTCTGGTCAGATAATTAACTGGGGGAAGAGTTCAGTGTATTTTTTAAATGTTCCCGAGAGAAGGAAATTGAGAATATTAAGGATTTTAGGTTGTGATCAAGGGATTATACCGGGAACCTATTTGGGCCTCCCTCTTTGTTTGGAGCCTCCTGAGTCCTTTTGGAGTGCCCTTGTGGATAAATTTCATAAAAAATTGGCTGGATGGAAAGGGTTGCTTCTTAGTCAGGCTTACAAAATTCAAATCCTCAGAGCTCCTCTTCAAGGTCTCCCCCTTTATGCTTTAAGTATATTCAAAATCCCCAGGAAGTATAGTGAAGCTATTGAAAAAAAATCAATTTTTTTTTTTATGGACAGGGATGGAGAAGAAGAAAAGGATAGCTTTAATTGCATGGGACAAAGTTTGTTGTCCGATCAGGAAAGGTGGTCTTGGATTAAGAAGAATAAAGAATCTGAATGAAAATCTTCTAACCAAACTTATATGGAGATGTTACAATTCAAGAGGAGAATGGACCTTGATATGGGATAAAAAGTACAATAAGGAAAGGCCTAATTTTGAGGTTTTTTTAAATAAGGACAATGAAGGGATCGGGTCCTTTATCTGGAAAAATGTTAAGAAAAACAAATATAGAATTAAAAATGGTATCAAATGGAAAGTGGGAAATGGGAAAAAGGTTCTTTTCTGGGAGGACAAGTGGCTTCTCCATTCTTCCCTGAAAGAATGTCCGGCATGGAGTGAATATGAGAATCAGTGTAAAGCTATGTTAGGCAGGAATGTTGAAGATTATTGGGATAAAGATCACTGGAAGGATCTAACAATCATTGATAAAAGATTGGGACATCTAAACACCATTCTCAATTCGATAAATTTGATTGAGGAAGAGGATATTGTGGTCTGGAAACATAGTCCAGATGGGAAATTAACTATTTCTTCTTTGTATCAGATGGAGTATGATGAATTTATTGAGCCTTTTTGGGCCAAAGTTTGGGATAAAAACCTTACTCCAAAAATCAATGTTTTTTTCTGGATCATGATGCAAAATAAAATTTTAACTACTGATAATCTTAGAAAAAAAGGCATGAATATAGTGAATAGATGTTATTTGTGCAAGCAGGAGGAAGAAAGTGTTGAGCATATCTTCATTCATTGTTCCTATGCCAGAAAAATTTGGGGTTTTTTTCTTCAGATCTTTAATATTGAATGGGTTTTCCCTAACAATTTGGAGAATCTTTTTAAAGCCTGGGTATATCCCTCTAAGCATAAAACTATCGTTCAGACATGGAAATTTATCCTCCCACATGTTTTTTGGGGGGTTTGGAGGGAAAGAAATGATAGACTTTCCAGGGACAAAAGTACTAAGGAAAAGGAAGTCTTCTACAAGATTAAAAGAGGTATAAGAGAGAATGTTATGCTATAGGATGAAGTTGCTGAATCAAAATAGGAGAATGACTTATCTGTGCTAAAAAATTGGAATTTGTGTGGTAAATTTGACAATAAGATTAAAAAGAGTAAAAGAGAAGATGCTAGATGGGACTGTCCTCCTAAGGGTTGGCAGAAAGTTAATTTTGATGGGGCCTCTAAGGGCAACCCAGGGGTGACTGGTTGTGGAATTGTGATCAGAAATGAAAATGGTGTGTGTATTGGCATTAAAACTATTCCTATTGGTCATCAAACGAATCATATTGCAGAAGCTTGCGCGGCTCTCCAAGGTGTTATTTATGTTAAAGAGAAAGGATGTACTAAAGTCTGGGTTGAAGGGGACTCTCTTAACATTATAAATTGTTTAAATAAGGAGATTCCCACGTCTTGGACAATATACAATACAATTCAAAAATCCAGGGAGATAATTAACTCTTTTGAGTGTTGCATAATAACTCATAATTATCGCGAAGCCAATGGCATTGCTGACTGGGTGGAAAATCACGCTTGCAAAAGTGATGAGGTGGATAAGTGGAATGATGGAAACAACATGCCAATTGAACTTAAATTAATGCTTGAGGATGAGCGCCAGAGGAGTCGTCAGAAAGTCATCATCAATGGAAAGTTATTTTAATACCATTTATACTCAGGTGATGTGTCATAATGGCCTTCTAAGGCGAAAGTATAAGGAAATGATTTTAAGTTGGAGACGGCACGCTTTATGGGTCTTTGTTGGTTATTGAAAAGCTCATTCTGGCATTATCTATAGTGCCAAGAACAAAACTTTCAGAAATTACAGAGTTAAGATGGGAGGAAATAAGAAGAGAATTGAACCAATAAGCTGTAGTAAGTGGAAAAAAAGTGAGGAGGTGTGGAAGATTGTGAAAGAGGGAGGCCTTGCTATTTATTTGGAGCGGCTTCATGGAGGAAATCCTAATATCACTAGGATTTTCGAGAAAACTTGCAAGGAGGGGAATATTTTAGTTGATGATGAGTACATGGAAGTAACAGAGGATATTGTTGCTGAAGCCACAGGAATGGGGATGGAGGGTATTAAGTTTTATTGTGACAGGATGATTTCTTACAAAGCATGGGAGACTTTTCCGGATAATGAGAAAGAGAGGAACAGATTGGTGAAGATTGACACCTCCTACCATAACCCTAAGTGCATTTCCAGACCATGGAGGTATGTTCTGTACATCATCATTATCTATATCACGCTAGATGGTAGGTTTACTAGAGCGACTGGGCACCATTTTATGCTGTTAAACCATTTTAGACATAAGGTTAAAATTATCTTACCTTACTACTTTCTCAGTTCATTAGAAGCTACTATCACTAGCTATCAGAAAGACCCCAAGGGGGACCATGCATCTCACCAAGGACTTATGTTGCTTGTTTATGAGGTGCTGAAAGCTAAAAAACTGGTTAGGTCAGTGGAGAAGAAGAAATTAAAGGATTCGGAAGAAACATAAGGGGATTAGGAGAATAGTATGTTTGAAGAAAACACTGAAAGTGAAGGAGAGGCAAGAGGCCTCTATACTCCTAAAAATAAGAAAAGGGGTATTCTGAAAAAGAAGAAGAATTCTAGCTCTGAAGGATCAGAAACTGAGGAAAGTAATGAGGAATGGGAGGTAGACAGTAGAAAGCAAAAAGGCAAAATGAAAACCCAGAAGAAAAATCAGACTGTGGACTCAGAGAATGAGATTGAAATTGTGGTTGCTAGTAAAAAGAAGAAATAGAAGAATGCCCAGATTGGGGATTCACAAATAGAGACTGATAATGAAGTTACTAAAAAGGAGGGTAAAAAAAGGAAAAGAGTTGAGGGGAAGGATATTCGCAGAAACAATAATACCAGTAGGAAAAGAATTGTTCTTACCTCTGACGAGGAAGACATAACCCCTAACAAGAGGAAGACTAAGGAAAAAGATAACAGAGATAATGATAAAGAGGATACTTTGAACAAAACTAAGGAGCTGAAGATTGATAATCAGAAGGGGGAAGATTATGTGGACCAGAATACTGCTATTGATTTAGAGCTCAAGGAATATCTTGACAATCTAGAAAAAGGGGATCATAGTAAGAAAGACAACAAAGGTATAATCAAAGGTTTTTCTGGGTTGATAAATAATATGTTCAATGATCAGGTTATTTTGAAAAACCTAGTTGATAAAACACAGGAGGATATAAAGATTCTCAATAGAATGGGGATTGGGGAAAAACCTGTGGCAGAGTGTCTGAAGGAAATGAAAGATGTTGTTGGCAATTTGAAATCTCAGGCTGAGTATGGTAAAAAGGTGGAAACTATGGAGAAACAAATCAAACATATTAAAGACAGAATGGAAAAGGATAACAAGGAGGAATAAATTAAGAGTCTGAAAAAAAAAAGTTAAAAGACTGGAGGCATCAGTTAAAAAAATAGGGGAACAATGTCTCATAAGCCTAAAAGCTTACTATGGTCATGCACAAATTCTAATGGATAAACTGGAAAGGATCAACAAGGATAAAGACAGCAATATAGTGGAGAATATGGGACCGGGATCGTGTACCAGAGCCAGTGCCAAGAAAAAGAGTCCTAAGGAGGACAAAGAAATAGAGGATCTTAAAACTTTGGTCAACAACATGCAAATCATGGTCCTCGAAGCTGAGGAGCTGGTAAAGGAGATGTAGCTATTCCTTTTGCTTTCCTAGTTGGGTTTTTTTCTATCCCTGCTGTCATCTGTTGTATCCTTGGGAATTTTTCTGTTTGGTTCACTATTTTTCTGTTCCTTCCTTTTATGGTGCTTAGGCATAGTTGTTTTTGCTTTATACTATTTAAGAATCTTTAAACTTTAGGTTGCAGGTCCTTGTAAAACCTGCTGAACTCTTTGTTTTTTGTAAAGGTTTCGGGTCCTTGTAAAACCTGTTTTTACTTAATCAGAACTTAACATCTTCAAACATTCAATCAGTTACATGTCATCAATCTCTCCCTTTGGCATTGATGGAAACACACTACATTATCACACTATATTATTAATATTACAATATGAAATATAATAGTTGAAGTTCATCAATCTTTCCTATTGTAACTATTACAAATGTCTGGCTCTTGGTAAGCTCAAATAGCTTAGATTTGTTTCTTGGAGAGTGAGTTATTTAATATTAAATCCCTTCACTAAATAGATGTAGCAGCTTCTAACTCTGTTCTGATATGTGCTCTGCCTTGACTATTCTTCTTCTTGATAATCTCTTTTTCCTTTGATAGAAATGATTCATCTCTTCCTTAGTATGTAGTCTCTTCCTTTGTTACTTCTCTCCCTTAGATGGATATTTCATATGTAATCTCTCCCTATGGATAAAGACTAACTTTTCCTCTTGATTCTTAGGAACTTCTCTTCATGGATAATGATATAATCTCTTTCTAATAATGAGATAATCTCTCCCTTATGATAATGATAATCTCTCTCCCTTATAATTCTTGATAATGTTATAATATCTCCCTTTGAAAACAATGCCAAACAATTCTCTCATATCATCTTCCATCCTTTTTATAATATACTCCTTGAATTTCCCTATCCACCAACAATACATTATCTCAGGTGTTCAGTGTAGATTTGTACCTTGCTGTGTACAGATGTATATGTTGTTGTCCATCTCGATGCTTGCATCAATAGGAATCATTTTTTGATTTTTTATGGGCTGATGCAACCTCATAGTTAGCTTACTGACCAATAGACAAGGGTTGGACCCCTAGTCTCTTTCTCAGGTACTAAAATGTATCTTTCAGTAATGGCTTGGTAAATATATCATCTAATTGTTCCTTTGATTGAACATATTCCAATATCACCTCCTTTTTTTCACTTTTTCTCTTAGATAGTGATACTTGTTAGCAATATGCTTAGTCTTAGAATGCATGACTGGATTCTTAGAAATATTAATTGCACTGGTATTATCAAAATAGGTAATTATTGGTTCAAGAATATTCATATTAATTCCTTCCAGCAACTATTTTATCCAGACAATGTTCGAGCAATTTGCAGTAGAAGCCACATATTCTACTTCTGTAGTAGACTGAGAGATGCATCCTTGTTTCTTGCTGATCCATGTGACAAGTTTGTCACCCATGAAGAATGCTCCTCCAGTTGTGCTCTTTCGGTCATCAATGTTTCTAGCCCAGTCAGCATCTATATAGACTTGTAGCTCAAATTTTCCTTTTCTTTTATACCATAAGCCATAGTCCTCAGTGTTCTTCAGATATCTCAAATTTCTATTGACATCAGTCATATGTGATTCTTTGGGATTAGCAAATAATCTTGTAACTATTCCAACTGCATGTGCAATATCTGGTCTGGTATGAACAACATACATTAGTTTTCCAATCATTGATATATAAAAGGTCTGATTTACCTCATTTAATTTGTCTTCCTTTGTCATCTTACATCCGGTAGCCATAGGTGTTCCAATTGGTTTGGAATCTTCCATATTAAATATATTCAACACTTCCTTGATGTATTTGGACAGACTGATATATATGCCTGCATCTTGTTGAAGAATCTATAGACCAAGAAAGAATTTGATCTCCCCAAACATAGATATTCCAAACTCTTTTCTCATTTCATTAGAAAAGGATTTGCATAACATTTGATTTCCCCCAAAAATGATATCATCAACAAAAATTTCAGCAATCAAAATATTACCATCGGTATCTTTTGTTAAGTATAGATTGCTATTTTCACTTGTTCTTACAAATTCAATACTAATGAGATAGGAGTGAAGTCTTTCATACCAGGCTCTAGGTGCTTGTTTCAACCCATACAAGGCTTTATGTTGTCTACATACCATGTTTCTTTTATCTGGATGAACAAACCCTTCTGGTTGTTCAATGTATACCTCTTCTTCTAGTATTCCATTTAGGAATGCAGATTTGACATCCATCTGCTTTACCTTGAATCCTTTTTAATGTAGCATAAGAAAGTAAGATTCTAATTCCTTCTAGTCTAGAAATGGGTGCAAAGGTTTCACCATAGTCAATACCTTCTTCTTGCGCATATACCTTGCATACTAATCTTTCTTTATTTCTGGTGACTTCTCCATTCTCATTCAACTTGTTTCTGAATATCCATTTGGTATCGATGACATTCTTGTCTTCTAGTCTTGGTACTAGTTTCCATGTACTATTATTCTCTATCTGTTATTTTTCTTCATTCATAGCACTTACCCATTCTTCATTTTCAAGTGCAGTGTTAACAAATTTAGGCTCAAAATCACAAAATAAACATCTAGTGTTTAGTGACTTTCTTCTTATTCTCATTCCATCCTTCTTGTCTCCTATGATCTGATTATATGGATAATGTCTTCTGACATACTTGGAAAGTTTCAATTCATCTCTTTGTTCACCATTCTGATATTCATCTTGACCTTCATTCTTCTCTCCATCGCTCGGAACATCATCTTGAGGATTTTCCTAATTTTTGGTAATTGTAGCCTGATGCTTAGGTGCTATGTTCTGTTGCTCAGGAGTGATACACTATTGCTCCGGTAGAGTGTTAGGTTCTTCAGTATAAAAAAACCTGTTGTAGTCCTCTCACTCTTTTCTTCTTTCCTTATCATTCTTTTCTAAAAATTCATCTATTTTCACATTTTCACTTTCAATGATTTTTTTAGATGTCTTGCTAAGATATTTATAAGCCTTGCTTTTTGTTGAATACCCTAAAAAGATGCCTTTTTCACTTTTGGAGTCAATCTTTCCATTTCTATCATTCATCAAAATATAACATTGACTGCCAAAAATTCTAAAGTAACTTACATTGGGTGTGTGACCATACTATAGCTCATAGGGTGTCTTCTTTGTGTCCTTTAATTGTACTATGTTCAATGTGTAGACAGCACTACTAATAGCTTCCCTCCAGAAATTTTGAGTGATGGTTTTCTCAATCATCAATGTTCTTGCACAGTCAATAATTGATCTATTTCTATTCTCAGCAATTCCATTTTGTTGTGGTGTTCTTGGTGCAGAAACCTATCTTTTAATTCCATGCTCATTGCAATAGTTAGTAAACATATGAATCAAGTTCCCCTCCTCTATCTGACCTTAAGAATTTCAATTCCTTTCCACTTTGTTTTTCTACCATAACCTTATACCATTTAAACATCTTGAATGCTTCTGATTTATCTTTTAAAAACATAACTGTCATCATTCTAGAATAATCATCTACAAAGAGAATGAAATACCTATCTCCATAGTAGCTCTTTATCCTCATGGGTCCACATAGATCAGTATGGAATAATTCTAGAATTGCATTGGATGCATGTGATTTACTCTTGAAACTAGACTTTGTCATCTTACCTTTTTGACAATTCTTGCACGTGATATGCTCGGGCTTAGACATGCTCGGTAAGCCTTTGACTTTTCTTTTATTTCTTATCTTTATCATGTTGTCAAAATTCACATGAAACAATCTCTTGTGCCACAACCATATGTCTTCATTTCTAGGCCTAAAACAAGTGTTCTTAATGTCATCAATGTAGAACAAGTTACCTTTTGTTTGCTCACCAGTTTCGATCAACCTTCTTGATTCATTAAAGATCTTTGCCTTCCTATTTTAAAATTCTACTCCATGACCTATATTATTTATCTGTGAAACACTTAACAGATTCTAATTTAGTCCTTTTACCTAGTAAGTATTTTCACATTTGATCAAGTTATTCAACATTATGGTTCCTTTACCTTCAACTCAACAAGGTGTGTCATTTCCCATTCTTACTAAACCACCATTATAGCATTCAAAAGTTTCTAACTTTTGTTTATCACCGATCATGTGGTGAGTGCAGCCACTATCTATGAGCTAGACATCATTCTTATTTACCTTAGATATGAGTGCAGTTTATACATACCTTTCTTCTTCTTTGTTTGAGTCATCCTTCATGGATACAAATACCATCTGAATGTCTTCTTCAGATTTGGTGTCAGTGTCATCAGCTCTATTATTAGCCAGGTAACAAGATTTCTTTCATTTTTCCTTTTTGCCTCAGGTATCTCTTCTCTCTGATTGTCTATTGCTTCGATAATCTCTGTTATCACCTCTATAAAACTTCTTCTCATATGATCTGTCATTACTTCAGTAATATTTTCTTTTATTAGGACATCTTGCAGCAAAGTGTCCAACCTCTTTACAATTGAAACATACAAGTGGTAATTTACCTTTGTACCTACCTTTGCCTCTCCACAATCTTCTTTCCATTAGTGCTTCAATCTCATCAAGATCTTGATCATCACCATCAATTTCACTATCATTTCTAACAGTGTTTCTATGACTTGACTTACTTATTTTCAAAGAATATTTGAATGCAAATTCTATAGATGGTAAGACATTATTATCAAAATTATTCATCTCAAATGAAGTCAGTCTACCAATCAGACTATCTAGAGTAACTGTATTGTTTGCAAATTCTCTCATTTCTTTTATAGCAGATACTCTAATAGCATATATAGGAAGTAAGGTTCTTAATATTTTACTTACCACTATCTCCTCTTCAAGTAAACCTCCAACTCCTTGGATAGAATTGACTACCTCTTTGATTCTGCAGCTATACTGAGTGATATTTTCTCCTTCTTTCATCCTTAGGTCATCAAACCTTCCTCTTAGACTTTTATCCTTGGCTCTTAGTAAATTAACATCTCCTCCATGTACCAGCTTCAGCTTATCCCACATTTTATTTGCAGAGGTGCAGGTTTTGACATCTTAAAACTTAGTATCAGAGAGTGATGAAGCAAGCTCTATCATCATACAATTATGTTCATGCTTTTCTCTCAATTTCTCAAGAGTAAGAGGTCTTATAGGAAACACATATTCAGTATCAAGGTGTTGAGTAACATCATTACCAATACCTGATAGGTGGAGTCTTATTCTTCTTTGCCATGATGCAAAGTTGTCTTTATTCAACTTGGGCACATCTCATCTATTCATCTTGTGATTTTTTTCTTGAGCTGTTAAACTCCCTTTCTAAGAACACAAGCTCTGATACCAATTTTTATAAATAACTAAGAGGAGGGTTGAATCACCAGCCTCAAAAATATTCCAATAAATCAACCCAAAAACTTAGTACCACAATATTAAGCCTCTAGTTATCTTTAGTCCTACAAGATGAATGCCTTCAAATATTCTTATCAAATAATTACTGCTCGGAGTGCTCTGTTAAACCTTATTCTTAATGTTTACTGAATAGTAGTCTTTCATTTACCAAAAAAATAGTAAATTACTTAGAGTATACCGATTAATCTAGATTAGTTATGTGTAATGCAAAACACTGAAGTAATGACTCATAAACACATTGATACATGGATTTTTAACGTGGGAACCCTGTTAAGGAAAAAACCACTTAGGACTGGTAAACTAAAATTTTCACTCTTCTTAAGTGATCTCGGTGAAGAGCCAACCCTCTTAAAGGTTACAAACACATTGTTAGGTGTGACCTTGTTAGAGGATTTAATAGAATAGTTTTTCACTTGATATTGGGCATCTCTATGCTACCTTCCATGACCAAACCTAGTGTAGTTTGCTAAATGGTATCTGACATCTCATGCTATCTTCATGATCAAACTTTTTGATACTCCTTGGGATGTATCTCAATATAGAAATGATCTTTAAATCCTTTTCGGTTAAGAGACTTTCTAAATCAATGGTTAAACTGAAATAATAAATGATCTATTTATAGATACAAATTAGAATTGTTGATTTTCAGATCTATTATAATCTCATTTTACCTTTCTTATCAATGTATCTTTTGTATACCTTTGCTCCACTTTCTGATCAGTGATGATGTGTTCCTTTGTTGCTCAGTGTCTGCAGAAATATTTAGCTCTTTCCTTAGATTGATTGATCACAACTGTATGAAGGTGTTCTTCATCAATTTCTCTTCATCATCCTCTTTTTTATTCACTCCCCTTAATTCATAATGAATTAAGTTGTCTCTTTATAGATATGATATCACCGTTTCTAGGTTCTTGACTTTCTTAATCTTGGCGAGATCCAAAATTCTCGCCAATCTTGATTTAAAGAATAAATATTATTTTATCTCGTAGAAATATTCTTTCCAACTAGATAAAACAACTTTAAATCTTTTACTTATCTTTGACTTTATCTTGTTGATGAAAACAATGATAACAACTAGTTAAGTCTATTCTTAGCTTTGCCAGCTAGATATTTTTTTCATTTCTGAACTCTAGTTATCTTTAGGTTTTTAACTCTTTGATAGCTTTGGTCAACACTTTAGTTCTCCTTGGGCTTCTCCATCAGGGTTGTCTTTCCTTCGGGGTTGTCTATCCTTTGGGATTCACTGCAAAGTTCTTCTCATCGGTTAACACTGTAATTCTGGATGTCGATAATGCTTGTGATTCTTCTCTTTGGTAATGCTTGTCAGTTTCTTTGCTCGGGCATCGCTATGACTGAAATTTTAGTTATCTCTGTTCGTCGGTTTCCACTAGTCGTTGGTGTTTGAAGTCACTCAGTGAATGCTTATCTTTTATACATTTCTGAAAGCATAATCTTTTATCTCTCTAATTCTCTGAAGTCTTTGACAGTTTGATTATAGCCTATTAGATTATATCAAGTTGACATCAATGACAATACAATCCATTAAGTTATTTAATTTTTTTCATTATCTTTCTACATTTTGGTGATCCACTTTACATCTGCAAACATTCAATCAGTTACATGTCATCAATAACAAGCTTCATTTCAACATTTGTTTTACTTAGAATAATTCATACATGATAAGGATGTAAATAAAACTCAAGAAATGGCTAGAAATAACATAGTAAAATTTAGAAGTTTACACAATAAAAATATTTCACTTCATGATCATGATGAACTATAAATGATTGAATGTTTGAAGATGAGAAATTGATGATTATCGGGCTGTAGAAATTAAATGCAAGACAATAAATCAATTAATGTATTGAATTTTCATTGATGTCAACTTGATATGGCTTGATTGATCAAACAAATATTGTCATTAACCTTGAAGAGATGAAAAGATAAAGTTTGTGTGGTTGATAAAGCTTACAAAATCTATATACACCAAGTGACAGTGAAACCTGAGAAGTTCACAGTGTACACCGAGAAGAGAAATTTATAGTGAATACCAAGAAAAATAGTTTACAGTGTAACCTGAGTGAGCAGCTCATAGTGTTACCCAAGAAAAGTGTTACGCGAGCAAGTGATACTCGAGAAAGTGTTACCAGAGCAAGAGTTACTGAGAATAACTGAAGGGCTGACCGCGCACAACTGAAGTCATTGACCAACAGAACTGAAGTTATAAAATGACAATACTACTTAGCTGGCAGAGCTATATTTAGAGTTAACTAATTAATATCTTTATTTATAATTATCAGCTAAAGCTAAAGATATGAAGGGGATTTAAAGCTACTTTTATTCACAAAAAAAAAGGAGAGATATATGAAATAAAACTAAAGCAAAGTGTGGTGATAATTGCGGATCAAGAAGTGATCTTCGATGAAAAAAAGAAGAAAGAATGGTGGAATCATGTCTATATAATGAGACAAGTAATTCATAATAAAGAGAGGAATGTTGAGTATATTGTGTGAAGATACAAGTCTTCATATAGATCTATTCATACAAGCTGAAGAGGAGAGCCAAGAAATTCTACAGACACCAAGCAACAAAAGCAAGAGCATTCATCGAGAAGAACATAAAGAAGAAGGGGAGAAAAGTAACAGAAGATCATATTGATCAGAGAGGTATTTTGGTACTAACAAGAGATCTAAATATTTTCAAGTTAAAGTTGTATTATTTATGGATCATTCACTATTTCAATTTAACCATTGATTCAAAAAATATCTTAACCGAGTGAGATTTAACCATCCTTATTTTATTGACATACTCAAGAGTATCAAAAGGTTTTCATGTTGACAATATAGTGAATGCTAGGTCAAATGATAAACTATTAGTTTTAAATCCTCTAACAAGGTCTCACTTAACAGTGTGTTTGTAACATTTAACAGGGTTGGCTCTTCACCGAGCTCACTTCAGAAGAGTGAAAATTTTGGGTTACCGGTCCTAGGTGTTTTTTCCCTTAACAGGGTTTCCACGTTAAAAATCTATGTAAAATGTGTATTCATTTCATTTCTTTGATATTTTTCTTTACACACTATTGATTCTGGATTGGTCAGTAAACACTAAGTTTATTTATTGCATTTCGGTAAAGCCTAGAAAAGATAAATAGTAAGGATCACTGAGTAGTATATATTTGTTAAGATTATTTAAAGGCATACATCTTGTAGGACTATAAGATAACTGAAGGAATTGGAATTATTGTTGAGGACACTAATTCATTCCCCCTTTTCAGTTATTTGAACAAATCAATCAAATATTTTGAGAAATAAAAAAAATAAATGGATAAAAAGGAAACAACCCCAATTTCTTTTTTGTTTTCCTGTCTTTCTAGTGCTTCTATTAATTTCACCTTTCTTTTTCTTTTCTTCCCAGTAATCCATTTCTAAGTTCTTGGTTTTTTTTATGAAAAAAAAACAACCTACTAGATTTGGTTTCCTCCTAATAAATATTCATTCCCTTTAACCATTTTCCCCCCAAATGTCTCTCACAATACAGTTATGGGAAATAAAAATCTATCTTATCTCTTCCATTTGTTCATATATAGACATTATATTTATATATGAATATTTCTTTATATTTTTTTGAAAAAAAAAATGATTTTATACATGATGAACTATAACTGATTGAATGATTTGAAGATGATAAAGTTGATGATACCCAAGCTGCAAAAAATAATGCAAGACATTAAATCAGTTAATGTATTGTATTTTCATTGATATCAACTTGATATGGTATGATTTATCATACTAATATTGTTACAACACTTGAAGATCAGAAGAGACAATTTTTTTGTTGTCGGTAACCATATACACTAAGCGACAAAGAACCCCAAGCATCAAAAGTTCACAATGATACCCAAAGGACATTGTTACTAGAGAAAGAGTAACCTGAGAAAGTGTTACCAAAAGAACTGTCAGTTGTCACTGACCAAAACTGAAGTAATGCTCAAGCTATCTACAATAGTCACTGAGCACAAATGTAGTCTTGACCAATGGGAACTAAAGTTCAAATATGACAAAACAACTTAGCTGGAAGAGCTAAATATAGAGATAATTGTTTTTTTTCTTTATTCTTATCGACCAATCAAAAGCTAAAGATAAAGAAGGAGATTTAAAGAATGTTTTATTCCAGAAAATAAGGAGAGATTTACAAAATAAAACTAAATAAAGAATGTTGAGAATTGTGGATCAAGAAGTGATCTACGATAAAGACAAGAAGGATGAATTGAGAAATCATGTCTATATAAAGAGACAATTAATTCATAATCAAGAGAGGAATGTTGAGTAATTATTGTGTGAAGAAATAAGTCTTCATACAGATATGATCATACAGGTTAGAGAAAAGAGCCAAGAATTTTACAAACGTCGAGCAACAGAGAAAAAACATTCACCAAGAAGAACAAAGAGGGGAGCAAAGGAATTGAAGAGCACATTGATCAGAGAGGTAATTTATCTTAAAATAGATCTGAATATCTGCAAGTCAAAGTTGCATTGTGTAAACAAATCATTCACTGTTTTAGTTTAACCATTGATTCAGAAAATCTCTTAACAGAATGGGATTTAACCATCCTTATTGTATTGAGATACTCAAGAGTATGAAAAGGTTTTCATGTTGACAACATAGTGAATTATAGGTCAAATTACTAACCGTTAGTGATAAATCCTCTAACAATGTCGCACTTAATAGTGTGTTTGTAACCTTTAACAGGGTTGGCTCTTCACTGAGCTCAGTTTAGAAGGGTGAAGATTTTTGGTTACTCGGCCCAAGTGGTTTTTCCCTTAACAGGGTTTCAACATTAAAATTCATGTGTCAAATGTGTATTCATCTTATTTCTTTGATATTTTTATTTACACATAATTGATTCTGGATTGGTCTGTAATAACTAGAAGATATTTAATTGCATTTAGGTAAAGTCTAGAAAAGAGATACAATATAGATAACCAAGAAGTTTATGTATTTGATCGAAAGCATACATCTTGTAGGACTATGATATAACTGAAGATTGGATAATTTGGATTAATTTTTGAGGCCATTGATTCACCCCCCCCCCCCTCTCANATTAATTTTTGAGGCCATTGATTCCCCCCCCCCCCCCTCTCAATTATTTATAACAATTGGTATAGGAGCTTGTGTGCTTAGAAGGAAAGTTTAAAATGACTTAAGCCAAAGATCACAAGAGGATTAAAAGGGATGTGCCTAAGTTGAACAAGGACAACTTTTCATCATGGAAAAGAAGGATAAGACTCCATCTCTCTGGTATTGGAAATTATGTCACACAACACTTGGATATTGAATAAACTACACCTTTGATGGTTGATCAATTGAGAGAGAAACATGAGCACAACTGTATGATGATAGAACTTGCTTCTTTATTATTTGATGTTGATTTTGAAGATGTCAAATCATGCACCTCTGCAAACAAGATGTGGGAAAAACTCAAGCCAGTACATGGAGGAGATGCTAATGTGTTGAGAGCTAAGGTTGAAAGCCTAAGAGGAAAGTTTGATGACCTCAGAATGAAGGAAGGAGAGAACATCACTCAGTACAGTGACCGAATCAAAGATGTTTTCAATGCCATCTAAGGAGTAGGAGGAACACTGGATGTAGAAATAGTGGTAAGTAAAATTCTAAGAACCTTACTTCCTGTTTATGCTATTAGAGTATCTTCTATTCAAGAAATGAGAGCAGTAGCTAGTAACAATATTACTCTTGATAGTGTAATGCCTCGCCAGGGAACCCAGGAGAACTTAACCTAAACATGACACTAAGTTCACAGAATAATTTTTTTTTAAAAATGTTTACAAACAATATTAATAACAATGCGGAAGCAACACAATGAAGTACATGACATACATGAAATACAACCCATACATGATTAACATTCCTTGAGGGTTCCTTGATGTAGAAATACTTAAACAAACTAATCTATGATTACAATAATAAAGAACGGACATAAAGGTTACATAATCTGATACCAATAACATACATCTCGTAATAAAGATTACATATACAACTGATACCATAAGGTATACTACCTAATCAACATCCACTGCACAAATTGCAAGTTATGTGATAATACATAATAAACAATACAATGCATCCTCCAAGGATGATAAACAATATAAACATATGGTATAAATACACAACTCATGAAACCGAACCAGTCTCCAAAAGACTATGAAGATGAAACTTCAACAAGGAACATCCAAGCATGAAGAAGAATCCGTCAAAATCTCAATGGTAATAAGAATCACTACCACCCGACCACGTGGAACCAAAGGTCCACTCCCACCGTACTGAGGAGATAGTAACAGGCCCATCACATGGGGTATACAACAAGAATACAAAACAAGGTACACATGACCTCATACTCCAATGCAAAGGAAGATCTTAGAAGCACTCTAATCTAAAACAAGGAACACTAAATAACACCAGAAGTAACTGACACACGTAGGATAACCTAAGCTGTATATAGGGAAGTGTCATCACATAAGTCTAACCTTGAAGGTAACCCTAGTAGTACCTCTTGACCCTGGCCTCCAAGTGACACTATGTGGCTCGGTGATCCTTTCACGAAGACAAGGATCCCAACTCCCATCCTATCATGTGACAGCACTCAAGGCATGGGTAGAGACTCAGACATCTTATTAGTTCATTTTAAACCCCTTTAATGTATCATATTTTCACTTATTAAGTAACTTGCCAATGGGTTTACCTAGTAACTGCTTAGAGTCTTGGACCCCCATTACAAGCCACTTCCCCACTGTACACTTAGTTAACCTACCTAGGCTCAAGATCAACATATGAAAATATACAAAATCATAAATCGCATCCTACTCATTCAGGAGCACATAGGTTCTCAATTAACCAAACAATAACCACAGTACTCTCGCAAGATCATAAAATACAACTTAAACGAATCTGGTTGGGTTTAAGAATCAGGACCATGACATCATCACATAACCATGAACTAACCTCATACAAGATACCATGCAGAAATGAAAATCCCAAAACCTCTGGCTTTATGTCCTAAGGTCATCTAACCCAATAGATACCCAAAAGCATGATAACAAAATTGAAGGGGCCACATGGACGATTTAGGGTAATAACATGAACACACATGCAATAAAGTAACAGAAATGATAAAAACTTCCCCCCTAGCCTCTGTATACATCCTAGGTCAACTAATGCCCCAACATAACACATATAAGCAAAAGAGATCCATACAGATGCATAGGAATAAAAAATGTCTAGAAAGACTACAAAATGAACTTTTGAGCATATAATCATTTGTGGATAGCGCGAACATAAACTCCATTTAGACAATCACTTAATCTGAAATAACTAAGATAGTTTGCATTAACTTCATTTAAGAACCACATTTAGTAATTAAATAAACTAATTAGAATATTCATTAATTATATCAAATTACTTGTCTACCCCTACAGTCTCGACATCACCTTAGGATTATTAGGTCATGATTAACAATAATTAATTTTGGTTAATCAATCATATTTATTAGTAAATTATATTAAAATATTAACTATAATTTAATAATTAATATATTAATTTAAAATTAATATTATACAAAAATTATATTAATTTAAATCTATAACTAATGTATAAAATCATAATTTAATATTTAACATAATAAACTAAAACTATAATGTCATGTATTAATTAAATTATAAATTAGTTATTATAACTAATTAAAATTTAATATTAATAACTTTCCTCTTAAATGAATTACCAAACAAAATCCCAAATTTCTTAATAACCATAAAGCAAATTGTTTTGCTTATTAATAATATAACATAATTAAATTAATTTTAAACTAATCTTACAAATTAATTAATAAAATTACATATTAATAAAAATGAATTAATTAAAACTTAATAACATTTAAATTAAACAAACTAAAAAAACCAATTTATATTGGGGGGGGTCCCGTGGCCCCCACCCCGGCCCCATTACCCGCCGGCCTCCCCTTTGGGAGTAACGCCGGCAGCCTTACCATGCGGCAGTAGGGTACCTGTCGTAAGGTAGGCCCTGCCTCCCACGTCAGGGTACTGTCGCGGTCCCCTTAGGAAAGGGATAGGGGGTGCGGTGGCCCCCACCACCTGCCCTCCAATGCAATTTAATTTTTTTTTTTTATATTTAAATACTTTAAAATGCAGCCTGATCCGTTAGGGATTTTTTTTTTTAAAAATTTTAATTTTTATTTTAAAAAGATTTCAACATGCGATTTGCATGAAATAAAAAGCCAATCTAGTTTCATTTTTTTTTTAAAAGATTATTTCCGAAAACGGAAATAAAAGGGAATTTTCTTTCTTCCTTTTGTCTTTTCTTCTTTTTGACTTTTCCTCTTTTTTTTTATGACTGGTGAATATTTTATTTACTGTATTTTTAAACAGAGAGTATTTTTTTTAGACAATATTTTTTCCAAAGAAGCATTTTCTAAAGGGGGTATTTTTTTTTTCCCTTATAGTCCCAACTATAGGGAATATTAATTTATCATATTCTAGGAGATCCATAAGGATTTATTCAATGAAATTTTGACAGCACTTCCGTACTAGGGTGATATAAATTTTCCTTTGAAAATCAGGGATCTAGGTTTCCATAAACGCATATTTCAACAATAATTTTAAATTAGAAACCCTAATACCCTTTTACATTTTAATGCTACAAAATGAAACCCTTTGTGCCCACAAACACAAATCTGACATGCAAGTTTGAGTAAAACATGAAATTGATCTAAAGCATTACTTTCCAATTGAAAACTTCAAACACACAGAATAATCAAGCAAGGAATGACCAAACAAAGGATTCTTAGCTTTTCGGATGCATAGAAGACAGGGATCCAAAAAACCAAAATTTTCATGAACAAGACCCTACCTCAATAACTGTTGAAGAATGCACAATACAAAATCCAAGCAAGGAGAATTCCAAAATTATGCTCCAAAACCAAGCACACACCAAAGCTTCCAAAAATGCTCCCAAAAACTTGTTATGTTCAAATGAGAGAAGAATCCCCTAATGAGGATCAACTTCCCCTAATTAAGCAAACCCTCATGACAACACATTCAATTAACTCCTAAAAGGACTCTCCCCAAAATTGAAAGAAAATAACAATTAATTAATTAAAATATCTAATTACTTGCACAACTTAACTTTGACTCCTAAATTCCAGTTGAGATCTCTTGAGTTGAAATTACTTTTTCAACCAAATCTTGCACATGTAATTAATAAAATATTAATTTAAATAACTTAAATATTCAAAGCTCAATAATCCATGCAACTTAATATTTAATTATTTAACTAAGCATAAAAGCATATTTACTCTAATATTCAATTAAATATTAATATTCAATAATTGCACTTTAATTAAACTTTCAATTAAACATAGATATTTAATATAATTTCCAATTAATTAAATACCCTATATTAAATAATTAATTGCAACAATATTCAATTAAATAAATAGCATGATATAACACCCACATTGTCACATCAAGCACCTGAAACTGAAAATAAGCAAAATCAAACATGATCAAGGAAAGGGATACACGAATTCCTATCAACTATATGAATTCGGTCAGGGTAGTCAAAATAGATTCTTTTCCACTAACTGGGACAATTAGGTTTAGGATAGGATTTGGACCTGAAAACTATCTCCCCTCTCTTACCATTGAGATTAATGTGATAGGTCATGCTCACTCCTACCAATTCAGGGAAGACGTAGCCCGGTACCTGCAAACCTGTCATCACAAAGATGAACATACATGCATATATCATATGGAAAACAATGGTTGAGACTAGGTTATCATGTGGATCTTGCCGAAGCAAGTAACTACGACTCTGTCCCATACCATACAAAGCACATCAAACAGTAATGAAAACATACAATGACCCATGTGCATATAAATCTAAGGTCAGTATTGTCAGACAACCATAATCAAAATGAAATCCTAACTTATACATAAGCATAATAAAATAACCATAAATCCCATATACACCAATGATATAACATACTAACAATGGATCAATAACATACTGAAATGTAACACATAAATATCATCTAAACCATCTGATTAAATCCACACATACATCCAAAATTCCTACAAGAGTTTGGCATCCACAAACTGAAAAGCAACATAAGAGGTGGGTATTATAGATAGTCTGATTGGTAGTATTATTTCATTTGAGATGAATAACTATGATAATAGTGTCTTACCAAATATTGAGTCTACATTCAAGTCTTCTTTGAAAGTAAGTAAATCAAGTAACAAACACACTATGAGAAAAGATAGTGAAAGTGATAATGATGAAGAATAACTTGATGAGATTGAAGCCCTAATGGCTAGGAGATTACAAAGAGGTAAAAGGAAGGTACAAAGGTAAAATACCCTTGGTATGTTTTCATTGCAAAGAGATTGGTCATTTTTCTGCTAGATGCCCTAACAAGAGAAAGGATGAAAGAGACAACAACAAAACTTATGAAAATAAGTATGATAAAAGTGATGACCAAGATTACAGAAGTAACCAACACTCTGACAGAAGAGATAACCGAGATTACAAGGACAAAGGAAAGAAGGCTTGTTATCTGAACAAAGATGAACATTCTAGCACTGATTCTGATGAAGATATTGAGGTAGTATATGTTGTTATGAAGGATGACTCAGATGAAGAGGAAAGGTATGTAGAAACTGCACTCATATCTAAAGTTAGAAAAAATGATGTCTGGGTTATTGATAGTGGTACTCACCACATGACTGGAAATAAAGAAAAGTTTGAAACTTTTGATTATTATAATGGTGGATCAGTTAGAATGGGAAATGACACACCTTGTTCAGTGGAAGTAAAAGGAACCATCATATTGAACAATCTGATCAGATGTGAAAATTCATATTGGGTTAAAGGACTTAACTATAACTTGTTGAGTGTTTCATAGCTAAAGAACATAGGACATCGAGTTGTATTTGAGAGAAAAAAGGAAAAGATCTATAATGAATTAGGAAAGCTAATTGGTACTGGTGAACAAATAAAAGGTAACCTATTCTATCTTGATAATATTGAAACCACTTGTTTATTGGCTAGAAACAAAGACACTTGGTAATGTCATAATAGGTTATGTCATGTAATTTTTGACAACATGGTCAAGATAAGCTATTAAAGGAAAGTTAGAGGCTTACAGAGCATCTCAAAGCCCAACCATGTCATGTGCAAGAATTGTCAAAAAGGTAAAATGACAAAGTCTAGTTTTAAGAGAAAAACATTTTCATCTAATGCTATTCTAGATCTAGTCCATACTAACTTATGTGGACAAATGAGAACAAAGAGCTATTATGGTGATAGATACTTCATCCTATTTTTTGATGACTATTCTAGGATGATTCATGTTATGTTCCTAAAAGAGAAATCAGAAGCATTCAAGATGTTTAAATGGTATAAGGATATAGTTGAAAAAAAAGTGGAAAAGATCTAAAATAAGATTAGATAGAGGAGGATAATTTATTTTTGATGAATTCACTAACTTTTGTAATGAGCATGGAATAAAAAGACAGGTTTCTGCACCAAGAATGCCTTAGAAAAATGGGATTGTTGAAAGAAGGAATAGATCAATTGTTGATTGTGCCAGAACACTGGTGATTGAGAAAGGCGTCACTCAAAAAATACCCATTTTATATGATACATTAAAATCCCTCCACACACCATCCTATTTTATATGTTACATTTTTGTGAACCCGCGATAGACAACTCTTTCTTTTTGGTGTTAGATGCTTTGCCTCTTTTCCTTAGAGACTAGCTTTTGGATACATACTAAATTAGTTTTATTTTATGATCTTTCATTTTAAAATACAAAAAATCTAAATACTCATAAAAATATAAAAACATTTATTGCATTTCATTCACTATGAGAATCTTTAATATGCTTTGGTGTATGGTTATTTTCCTCATTATTCTTCTATTAGAATCTCTTTATAGTACTTATGATGTTTATGAAAGCATCATTGATTTCATCATGTTTGTTACTCTTCATGCTTCACTTTCTCATGCTATTATGAGATTAACTAATACCAATATTCCCACTTTCAAAACTTACATTAAATATTTGTGTAGTGGACTTATTACTCTTTTGGATTATGTGAAGAATTGGGTAGATGATACCCTATTTACTAATCTTCCTAATCCTTATCCTATCCTTAATAATCCAATTCCTAATATTCCTATTCCTATTTCTCCATATTCTATCCCTATTTCTTCCCACACTTATGATGGGGCTCAAGCTAGGGTTCATGATGCAGATGTTCAATAATTCTTTCACTTACCTTCCCCTTCTTATCTGATTCATGATGATATTGAAGGGAAAAACAAAGAAACCTCTTCTAAACCTATCATTCCACCATACACAACATTTTCTCATGAACACCATAATCAATTGCCTCTTGTAGAATCTTTCCAAGATATGTACACTACCGGATACACTATGATGGATAAACAAGGCTATAAGGGTTTAGGGCTTGGTGCTAATGAACATGGCATTAAAAACCCGATTCATTCATCCCCTAAACAAAATATACATGGCATAGACTTTGCGCCCTCTCAATTCAAGGTGGCTGATCTTAACTATCATCCTCCTCTTCATTTACTTCTTCCAACACCTTCCTTAGATCACCCTGATACTCCTCAAGATGTGGCTAAGAAAGTGTATGTCCATTTAATGAATTCTAAGAAATAAATCTTTAAACCTATGCCAAAAAATGCTCTCTCTAAATACAAATGTCCTTTTCATTATAGTAATACACATTTACTTGCTGATTGTGTGCATTTCAAACTATATGTTAGAGAAAGAGCTTCTTTAGGAATTATATCTCATTCCCGTGCAGTATTACAATTTCTTCATAATTTTGATATAGGGCGTTCCCCTCATTCTTCTATAAATTAGATAATATTTTTTTCCTCTTGTCTCTTAACTGGGGGGGAAGAGGTATTTCCTTCCAATCTTCTAGGATCAATTATTCTTTTTTTTTTGAGCTTAATTGATTATTCTTTCTATATTTTATCCCTATGATTTTGTATTACATACTTTCTTCTCTCATAATCACTCATGATATCTTTTCTAGGACATTTATTTTGTAAAGATATCTCTTTGCTAAAAAATCTCTTGATACAATTGGTATAGCCCTTGCTTTCATTCCTGGGGGGCAAGGTATTTTCCTTCTTCCTCTATCTAAGGATCTACTTTCCTTAGCTTAGTGGCATTTGTCTATTCTATAACATTATTTCCTTATAAATATTTATGTTTTTGGATATGTATACCCTCTTATGAGAGAGGTGATTGTCCTAGGTCATCACCTCTTCTTTATTTTTCAAATTATGTTCTTTATAAACTCTTTCCCTTGCTTTGGGTTAGAGTTTGATTCCTTCATTCCGAGATTCCTCTTCCTCTTGATCGCAGGGGGCTTGATGGTCGAATCTTTAGTTCCTCTTTTCTTTTGAAGTTGAAATTTTATCCTAAGCACTCCTCTATGGTGGGGGTCTTTCTGATAAGATCTTTTCCTCTTTGAGGATCATTTTTCCATATGTGACATATCCATTTCACGATTATCTATGCTCTTAGAAGTAAGGGTCAATACTCTTTGCTAAGGATATAGTGTATATTGTTGTTAAGCTAGATATCTCCTTACCTTGTGAAGTAGGTATCCTCTTTCTCTTCCTTATCCTTCCTATTAGGTAGTCATGATAAGGAGGGGGCATATATAGGGTCTCCCTTATACTATAGTTTACATTTTACAACATGCTAAATCCTTGGAAGGTAATGCACATAAGGTTCTAAATCCTGAAGAGACACACATTTTTATTTTTATTTTTATTTTTGCTAAATCCTCGGAAGGTAACACACATAAGCTATTAAATCTTGAAGAGATACACATTTTCCAATATGATAAATCCTTGGAAGGTAATGCACATAAGTTTATAAATCCTAAAGAGACACACATTTTTATTTTTGCTAAATCCTTGGAAGGTAACACACATAAGTTGCTAAATCCTGAAGAGATACACATTTTCCAATATGTTAAATCCTTGGAAGGTAACACACATAAGTTGCTAAATCCTGAAAAGACACGCATTTTATATTCCATAGTGATACAAGAATGTAGATCTATGGATATTCCAAAAACCATTAGAAGACACATTACAATTATAAAGCACAGTTTATGGGTGAACCTGTTGGGCTCTCCCTCCTTGGTGATTCATGGTAAGGTGGGCATCTTACTAGGAGAGGTAATCACTCTCTTTTTTATCTCTTTCACTTTCATGCTAGTAGGATTAGATCATGAAGCTATGTTATCTATAGTGTCTCTCTTGTCTTGCTTATGTATTCATATATGTTTTTCTATGATTTTTTTCTCTTTTCTTTCATATCTTTGTGCAACAATGTTGAGTTAGAATCCTTGGTCTAGAGGCTCATGTCCTTGACTAAGTGATGTTATACCTCATTGCGATCCACCAGAGTCTTTCTTCTAACTTTACCATGAGTATGTTTGATTTCCATACTCCCGCTAAAGTGGGGGCTTAATGTATCATCTTAAAATGGAAGCACTTCCATGTTAAGAACCTTTAGCCCTCCTTAGGGGGTGTTTTTTACCATCATCATATTGTCCCCTCATTTCTACATCCTCTCCTACTTCTGTGCCTATTTAGGACCCTAATTGGGCCTCTCTGAGAACCATCCATCCCATCTGGCACATTTTCCAAGGGTTCTGACTCCCTAGGTCAAGGTTGACCTCGACCTTGACCTAGGTCAAGGTCGACCTCGATTTTGACCCAGGTCCCCCTTTTGATTTTGAAAGTTTGTCACCTGTCGGGGGTCATTAAAAGTTCATTTCCTACTTTCGGTTTGGCTTTTTTGGGTTCCAAAGTGATGAATCCTAAATTATATTTAATATAGGTCCTCTTCTAGGGATATATACCTAATTTTAATTTAATTCTCCTATGTAGGCCTCTCTAGAAGATTTTTCCCTAGATTCATATATAAGGAAGCCTTCTTCTCTCATTTTCTCTAAGTACGAAAGCCAAGATAAATCATATCAAGCATAAGCACTAAGCATTAAGTGAAATTCAAGCATCCATTATTCTACATGTTTTCAAGATTTCAAAGTGTTCAAGTATTCCTCTCAAGCATTCAAGTTCTCCATTGAAAATCAAGGATTCAAGCATTCAATCTTTTGAAGGGATTTGGTTCAAGTATTCAAGATTTATCATTCAAGCCCTAGATCTATCCATCATGGTGGGGTGATCTTCCTTCAAGGTCCTTTGTGCATCCTCAAGATTCATTCATTCTCTCTTCAAGGTGGATTCCAAGCATACAATCATGGAGGTTTATGGTTTCTAATATTGAGTCCAAGCTTTCATATTTACATACTTGTTTACATTTGAAATACAATTGCATATCTATTGAATATCATAGCTTCATTATTAGATTTACTTCTACTACTTTCTAGCATTCTTTATTTCAATTATTTATTTCAAGGTTAATTCCTAAATCAGGGTTTGAGTAAGGCAAACCCCTCCCCCCAACAAAAAAACTCTTTTTCTTATAGGGACAGGTTCGGAATAGGGAGTTGGAGTGCAGATTCAGATACCCTTTTCAGAAAGCTATCGAGATCCAAAAATAGATTTTCTGTCAGAGATTTTAGAGGTCAATTATGCCCTAGGTCAAAATCAAAAATTCTAGGTCAATGGTGACATTGACTTGAGGGTCAAAATTGGAACTGTGTCAGATTGGAAAAATATTTCTAGGTTTTGTTTGTCTCTGCATTTCTATTCCAGACCCAGATGCAGATTTTCTTGAAATTTAGTGCACACCCCAAAAATAACATTCTTCAGATCTGTAACATTTCAAGGTTAGTACTTTTCTCCTATTCATTTCAATTAAAGTTTCTTAATATTTCTAAATCTATCACACATTCTTGTCTATAAAATGGAATTTAAGATCTTCTTCTTTATTCTTATTTCCAATAGATTGATTCATTATGCATTGATCCTTCCTTTGGGGTTAATCAATTTGGATCCTTCCTTTGTGTATTTAGGGATAAAAGGAATATCTTATTTATCCCGTACATTTCAATAAACATTATAATTTCAAATGTAACAACACAATTATATCTTACATTAAATGTAACTACCTCATTTTCATATGTTACAATGGGTGATAGACTTGTCACATGGATAAGAAAGAAGCAAGAATGCATCTATCAATCCACTGCAGAAGTAGAATATGTGGTTGCTGCTACAAATTTCTCTAACATTTCATGGATCAATAAATTGCTAAAAGGTATGAATATGGAGATTCATGAACCATTAATTATCTATTGTGATAATACAAGTGCAATAAACATATCAAAGAACCCTATGATGCATGCTAAGATAAAACACATATCTATTAAGTATCATTACTTAAGGGAATAAGTGCAAGACAAAGAGGTAATGCTTGAATATGTACAATCCAAAGAACAAATTGGAGACATATTCATAAAGCCATTACCAAAGATACATTTGAGTACCTGAGGAAGAGACTAGGGGTCTAACCCTTGTCTAATGATCACTAAGATGACTAGGAGGTTGCATCAGCATGCACATTATAAGAAGATAAATAATGTTGATGCAAGCTGAGATATGGACTCAAATGAAAAATCAGTACACTGAAGGTACATATCTAAACCGAACACCAGAGATAAGTTGGCTATTCAAGAGATGAATATTTTATTTTGGCATTGTTGTCAAAGGGAGAAAGGTATTCTATATGAAATATCCATTACTGTCAAAAGGATTATTGCCAAAGGGAGAGAATGAAAAAAGAAAGAGAAAGATTCAATGTTATGGGAGAAAATTTAACACTACATATCTATCCAGAAAAAGGGAGAAGAGATTCTACATCAAAGTTAGAAGATAGAATTGCTACATCTATCTAGTGAAGGTATTAAAGAAAGGGAGAGATGCAAGAATCAAAGCTAAGCTAGAAGAGCTTACTAAGAGTCTATCATTTGAATTGGTTATAGAAAAAAATATTTGGTATGTTATGGCATATTTCATATTGTTTTGATATTGTGTTGCCATCAATGCCAAAGGGAGAGATTGATGAACTATAACTGATTGAATGATTTGAAGATGATAAAGTTGATGATACCTGAGCTGTAGAAAAGAATGCAAGACATTAAATCAATTAATGTATTGTATTTTCATTAATGTCAAATTGATATGGTATGATTTATCATAATAATATTTTTACAACACTTGAAGATCAGAAGAGGCAAAGTTTTTATCGTTGATAACCATATACAGCGAGGGACAGTGAACCCCAAGCATCATAAGTTCACAGTGATACCTGAAAAATAGTGATACCCAACGGACAGTGTTACCCAAGTAAGATTAACCTGAGCAAGTGTTACCAAAAGAACTGTTAGTTATCACCAACCAGAACTGAAGTAATTATCGATCTATCTATAGTATTCACCGAGCACATTTGTAGTCTTGACTGATGGGAACTGAAATTTAGATATGACAAAAAAGCTTAGCTGGCAGAGCTAAATATAGAGATAACTATTTTTTTCTTTATTCTTATCGACCAATTGAAAGCTAAAGATAAAGAAGGAGCTTTAAAGCATGTTTTATTCCAAAAAACAAGGAGAGATTTATGAAATAAAACTAAAGAAAGCATGGCAAGAATTCTAGATCAAGAAGTGATCCATGATGAAAAAAAGAAGGATGAATTGAGAAATCATGTCTATATAAAGAGCAAAGTAATTCATAATCAAGAGAGGAATGTTGAGTAATTATTGTGTGAAGAAAGAAGTTTTCATACAGATCTAATCATACAGACTAGAGAAAAGAGCCAAGAATTCTGCAGATACTGAGCAACAGAGAAACAACATCCATCAAGAAGAAAAAAGAGGGGAGAAAAGGAATTGAAGAGCACATTGATCAGAGAGGTAATTGAGATTAGAATAGATCTAAATATCTACAATTCAAAGTTACATTGTGTAAATAGATCATTCATTGTTTCAGTATAACCATTGATTCAAAAAATCTCTTAACAGAGTGGGATTTAACCATCCTTATTGTATTCAGATAGTCAAGAGTATCAAAAGGTTTTAATGTTGAAATCATAGTGAATTATAGGTCAAATGACTAACCATTAGTGATAAATCCTCTAACAAGGTCGCACTTAACAGTGTGTTTGTAACCTTTAACAGGGTTGGCTCTTCACCAAGCTCACTTCAGAAGAGTGAAAATTTTGGCTTACCGGGCCCAAGTGGTTTTTCCCTTAACAGGGTTTCCACATTAAAATTCATGTGTCAAATGTGTATTCATTTTATTGCTTTGATATTTTCTTTACACATAATTGATTCTGGATTGGTCGATAATCACTAGAAGCTATTTTACTTCATTTTGGTAGAGTCTAGAAAAGAGATATAGTATAGATAACCGAGTGGTTTATATATTTGATTTAAATCATACGTCTTTTAGGACTATGATATAACTAAATATTGGATCATTTGGATTAATTTTTGAGGCCAGTGATTCACCTCCCCCCCTCTCAATTATTTCTAACACTACAAAATTCTTTGTATTTATTCTAAACATAATTAATTTGCATGATTAAAACATAAACACTTCTTTCATTACCATATATAAGATAATAATGTATTTAAAACATTTTATCAAATCTAATATTGAAATATAATAATACATGCTTCATTAATCACTTTGATTCATTGGTTATGAAATACCTAGTTAATAAAAATATGAATTTTGGTTTCTCTGGCAATAGCATAAAACATCTATCATTTCAAGCACGCATACAAAAATCATATTGAGATTAAGGTTAAAGAAAAGAAGAATTATGTATAACATGAAATGCATATACTATGTGGTGTATTCCAAACCCATCCTTGCCAACCACTTTCGAGGAGCTAACCTCCTTTACCTAAGCCACACCCATGCCATTAACCTATAAATTAGCTTAACCACATAATTTTGCATAAGTAGGTTAGTACCCAAAAACCATAATCAAAATCCAAATTGCATCATATTCTATTGCATTTAACATCTTAATTTTCATAAATATATTTAACATGTATTTGAAACATCTTTTCATTGAATTCAACAATGAAAGGTGCACACAATAATTAACACATCTCAATTTTAAGAGAAACATTTTATTTAGGTTATAACATCATCATCAAACAAGTCAAAACATCATGACATAGTAAGAATCTCATAAAATTTTCAGCTGGAAAAGTAAACACATGATCAAGTAGTCGAAGAAAATATATAAGCATGATAGACCAAGATCTATGACTAGGAAAAATAATGAAAAAAAGTCTACATGATACTCAAGGTCCTAAAACGTAGGAGACAAAAGTTTGGGATATGACATCCTTCCCCACTAGGAAGAGACATTGTCATGATTTCTTATGAAGAACACTAGAAAGAAACACACATCACACACATATATATACATAGCATATAAAAAATAATATAACAAGTCCATGAGATCAATTGGAAAGAAACGCTCTATATCCTCATTTTCCTCCCATGTAGCATTGTCAACAGAGAACTAGTCATTAGACCTTTTACTATAAAATATCCCTATTGCGCAACTGGATCGTGCGTTGGTCAATCATTTAGGTGGGCTCCACTAGCACCACTCCTAGATCTTGAACTTGTAATGCACACCAATCAAGAATACTAAATATGTTATGATTATATGGTTTAAGAAATGAAACGTGGAATACATTATGAATGTGGGCTAAATCTAGTGGTAGATAAAGTCTATATGCAATAGGATTTATCACTCCAAGCACGTCAAAAGTGATGAGATCCATTCTTGTTCCATTTTATGTCATATTTTAACATATTTCATACACCTTTATATACATTCTTATATTTGATTTTCCTATCAAATTGTACCATTTATGTTGCTTATGATTAAAATATATAAGAGATACTTAATATAGTTTTATGATAAAAATATGAAAAATAATTATTAATTTGTTTTTACTAATGAGCATTGGGAAATGAATTATCCAACAAGTTATTTTTGGTTCTTTCTCTACCATAATATTTTTTTATTATACTCAAATGTTTATGCAAAATGGATACTAAAAATACAGACTACTCTTTGATCATCTGTTGGAAAGCTACAATGTAAACAATTGTTGTTTTGTCATTGATGTCAAACCTTAACTGGTGTGACTATTGCTATCTGTTTGAGTACCATATCTATTGATTGTTGAAAAATATTTTAAGGAAAGGATAACAAGAAGACTGAGTGAAATGGTTTATTTATGAGAAATCACAAGGGTACTTGATCAGTTGGCACATTGGCAAAGTAATGTGTTGTTTATCTATAACACTAAGTCAAGATGTCAGTTTACTGGGAACAGTATATGCCAAGAAAAGTTTGTGTCGACCAAGCACCAGTGTATGCCAAGCATAATTTCTAAGTGTCGGCCAAGCGCCAGTAAATTACCAAGGAAAATAGTGATGACCGAGTGGAAGAACATAGTGTTGGCCGAGCAACAGTATTTTGGTAATTGTTGAGATTTGAGATCTCTGGCCGACATAATTGAATTCATTGGGATATGTAAAGTTAATTAAGGATAAGCACGATTGGTCCATATTATTTAAATGCATGGGTAACCGTAATTAATGCATGGATCCAAGATTTAATTAGTGATTGCTTTAGAGAAGTAAATAAAATGTGAAGGTGGAAAGATCTGTTGGATCTGACCTAACCTAAGATCTACAATCTTGATTAAGCAGAAAAGATTTATTTTACCTATATGAAGAGGTATAAGATAACCACAAGGGGCTATTCAAGTAGTAAAGTAATGTGATAAGTGTATGCAATAGGATTGCATGGTTAATTGACTTATTGGCATGATCTAGTAGAGAAGCAGAGAATTGTGAAAGTGATTGCTTGACGGATTTTGAAGCAGATCTGAAGATTGAAATGAGAATGGAGGCCACTCAATGAATTAGAATAAGAGTTGAGTTGGATCTGGATTTGGAAAGTAAGTTTTATGTATCAAATCACACCTATTGATTAATTTCTAACCATTGTATTAGTCAAAATCCTTTAACCAGGTTGACCTAACAGTCATTGTATAAATCCTTTGAGAAAGGTGACATTCAGGTGCAATGTTCTAAGACCTCTAACAAGGACACTCTTGATAGGGTGATTAAATCCTTTAACCAGGTCACATTTAGCAATGTGGTTTGTAACCTTTAACAGGGTTGGCTCCTAGAAGAGCTCACTTCAGAAAAGTGAAAAATTGGTAGCATGTTACTGGTGGTTTTTCCCAATTTGGGTTTCCACGTTAAATACTGGTGTCAACTTGTGTGAATGTTTATGTTGTGTTTTACTATTAAGTTTCTACAAGCTGATTTCTTTTGAATAGTAAACTACATATTTATGTTGTTGCTGCCGAGCAGATATGAGTTGTTTAAAGTGCTATATAGTTTCAATTGGTACATCTAGACATGAGGATAACTAATTCACCCCCCTCTTAGTTATTCTAAATTCATTCTAACAATTGGTATCAGAGCTTTGGTCTCTTGAAAACATTTAGAAGGTACTTGGAGAAAAAGCTCAAGATGTATAAAAAGGAGGTACCAAAGTTGAAGAAAGATAACTTCCATGCATGGCAGAGTTTGATGAAATTGCATCTGGTTGGTATTGGTGATGCTGCTAAGTGCTATATTGAACATGAATATGTAGTCCCAACTACACCTCTCACCGTTGAATAGTTAAGAGAAAAGCAGGAACACAATCAAGCAATGTTGGAGATTGCATCATCCCTGAGCTATTATGAATTTGAAGACATAAATAACTATACAAATGCAAGTCATATGTGGGATACCCTAAAAACCATCTATGGAGGAGATGAAAATGTGCTAAGAACCAAATCTGAAAGTTTAAGAGGTAAGTTTGATGAAATGAAAATGCAAGAAGGAGAAAATATAGTTCAATATTGTGGTAGGATAAAGGAAGTTGTGAATGCTATTAGAGGAGCTAATGGAACCATTGATGATAACACCATTATGAGAAAGGTACTAAGGACTCTTCTTCCTATATATGCTATTATATTCTCTGCAATTCAAGAATTAAGATGTACTCCTAATAACATTTTGACTTTAAAAGGTCTAGTAGGTAGACTTACTACATTTGAGATGTCAAATTTTGATAACTACACTCCACAAGCTATTGATTCTGCATTCAGATCCTAGTTGGTCCTTAGCAAATCAAATAAAGGAAAGAAATGTGTAAACAATGATAGTGATACTACAGATGATGATCTGGAAGAACTTGAGGCACTTATGGAAAGAATAATATCTAGAGGAAAAAGAAAATTCAAAGGTAAACTTCCTATCATTTGTTTTGCATGTAACAAAGTTGGTCATATTGCTACTAGATGTCCTGAGAAGAATGACAAAGATGAAAGTAGAGAAAGCAAGTACAAAGATAGAAAGGATGACTGAGACTTCACAAAGTATAAGGATTACAAAGACAAAGGTAAGAAATATTGCTATATAGCTGAAGAATCTTCTGACAATAGATCTGACAATTCTGATGAAAATAATATAGAAGTTGTGTATGTTGCTATGAAAGATGATTCTGATGATGATGAGAAAACTACATTAATTTCTTACATGAGTAAAAGTGACCGATGGATTATTGACAGTGGTTCTTCATATCACATGACCGGTGATAAGGATAAATTTGAAACCTTAGATCAGTGCAATGGAGATTATGTTAAATTTGGCAATGATGCACCATGTCTTTTTAAAGGGGAAGGATCAACTAACTTGACTAACAAGATTAGATGTGACAATGTATACTGGGTTGATGATCTGAACTATAATTTATTGAGTGTTGCATAGCTGAATAATTTTGGTTACAGAGTTGAGTTCCATCACAAGAAGGCAAAATTCTATGATGCTACTGGAGAACTAGTTGGAATTGAAGAGCAAACAAAAGGTAACTTGTTCTATCTGGACTTAGCTGATGAGACATGCTTATTCGCACAATATAATCATGTTTGGTTATGGCATAAAAGGTTGTGTCATGTAAAATTTGATAACTTGGTAAGCATAAGCAAACTGAAAAAGGTTAGAGGGCTTCCTACGTTAAAGAAACCTAAAAATTCAATGTGTAAGCAATGTCAATTAGGAAAAATGACTAAATCTAGTTTCAAGAGCAAGACTCGTAATTCTGAGAAAATTCTAGAATTGGTTCATACTGACCTTTGTGGTCCCATTGGTGAGAAAAGTTACTATGGAGATAGATATTTCATTCTATTTGTTGATGATTACTCTAGAATGATGACTGTTATGTTTCTTAAAGAAAAATATAATGTATTCCAGTTATTTAAGTGGTACTTGGAAAAAGTTTAAAATGAGAAAGGTAAAAGTTTGAAATGATTAATATCTGATAGAGGAGGTGAGTTTATTTATAATGAGTTTAACATGTTCTGCAATGACCGAGGTATAAAAAGATAGATGTCCGTACCTAGGACACCACCACATAATGGTATTGCTGAAAGAAGAAATAGATCTATCATGGACTGTGCTAGAATAGTAATGATGGAGAAAAATATTGTACAGAAATATTGGAGAGAAGTTGCAAGTACAATAGTCTATACCTTGAACATAGTACAAGTCAAGAAAGGTACTAATGCTACACCTTATGACATATGGTATGGATATGCACCTAATGTAAGATATTTCAAAGTTTTTGGAAGTAAATGTTTCATACTAAAGGATAAAAGAAATGGAAAACTTGATGCTAAAGGTGAGGAAGGCATATTTATTGGTTATTCAACTAAAAGTAAAGAATATAAGTGTTTGAATTCTAACACTAACAAAATTGTGGAAAGTGCAAATGTTAGAATTGATGAATATGCAGAAAGAAATGAAGCAGAAAGCACACAAGAACCAGAAATTTACAAATCATTTGTCTATTTGGATGAGGAAGATTATAATGTATTACCTAAACCTAAGAATGAGGTTTCTGAGCAACATCTAGCACCTCCCGAATCACAAAATGATATTTCTAGGCAACATGAGGTAATTGTCGAGCTATCTGATGGAGATGCTGAGACACAGAATCAACCTGAATTGAACGAGAATAATGAATCTGAAGCAAAGAAAGAACCTATTCTAGAAAAGTATGTGAGGAGGCATCATAAACATAATCAAATCATAGGATCAAAGGATTCTACAGTCATGAAAAGAAGTAAGTTGAGAGACGGTACATGCTTATTATGTGATTTTGAGCCTAAAACAGTAAAAGATACCTTAGAAAATGAAGACTGGATACAATCCATGAATGAAGAGATTGAATAGATTGAAAAGAATAATACTTGGACACTTGTACCTAGGCTAAATGACACAAATGTAATTGGTACTAAGTGGGTATTCAAGAATAATCTCAATGAACATGGAGAAGTAACAAGGAATAAAGCTAGATTGGTATGCAAGGGTTATGCACAAGAGGGAGGAATTGATTATGGAAAAATATTCACCCCAGTTGCAAGATTGGAAGGAGTCAAAACCTTACATGCATATGCAGCCTACAAAGGTTTTAAAGTTTATCAGATGGATGTAAAGTCAACATTTCTAAATGTAATATTAGAAGAAGAAGTGTACATTGAACAAGCTGATGGATTTTTTGACCCAAGCAAGAGGAACATGGTTTGCATATTACACAAGGCACTTTATGGACTGAAGCAAGCACCAAGAGCATGGTATGAGAGATTGCATAATTATTTGATAAAGATTGGATTCACAAGGACAAATGACAACAACAACCTGTATTTGAAGACAAAACAAAATAAAGGTACTTTACTAGCTAGAATTTTTGTTGATGACATTATATTTGGTGGACAAGATGTGTTATGCCAAACATTTGCAAAAGAGATGCAAATTGAATTTGAGATGTCTATCTTTGGTGAGATCAAATTCTTTGTTTGCCTACAAATATATCAAATGAAGAATGGTATCTATATTACTCAATCAAAATATGTCAAGGAGATACTAAAAACTTTTGGAATGGAAGAATCAAAACCAGTGAGTACACCCATGGCTACTGGACAGAATTTAACAAAAAATGATGATACAAAAGAAGTGAATCAAACCCTTTACAGGTCACTGATTGGAAAGCTACAATATGTTGTGCACAATAGACCTGATATTGCTCTAGCTGTTGGAAATGTTGCAAGATTTTCTACCAATCCCAAGGAAACTCATATGATGGGAGTAAAATGAATTCTAAGATATTTGAAAGGAATAGATGAATATGGTCTATATTATGAAAAGAATGATAAGTTTGAGCTTAGAGTTTACACTGACTCTGATTGGGCTGGAAATGTGAATGACAGGAAAAGCACCATAGGTGGTGCATTTATTTTTGGAAAGAGATTGGTTTCATGGACAAGCAAGAAATAGAATTGCACCTCACAATCTACAGCTGAAGCTGAGTATGTGGCAACAGACTGCTCTAATATTGTGTGGTTGAAGATACTACTAAAAGGTATGAAAGAATAGATCACAGAACCAGTTGTTATATATTGTGATAACACGAGTGCCATTAATATTTCTAAGAACCCTGTGATGCACTCTAAGACAAATTATATAGCTATCAAGTACCATTACTTGAGGGAACTAGTTCAACATAAGGAAGTGAGACTGGAATATGTGCATACAAAGGAACAATTAGCAGACATATTTACAAAAGCACTACCCAAGGATGTTCATGAGCATCTATGAGGTAAATTAAGGGGATTCCCCTAACTGAGGCTAATTAGTTTAGAATGGAACTATTACATCAAATTTTATATTCAGAATATTTGACACATTGATGCACAGGAAGTCACACTTTAGGATGCTGCCTAAAGATGTGAAGGAACGACAAGGGAAGAAAAGAGGATCATTCATAAGCAAGATGATAAGAACAAAATGATACTGATTTAAGAAAGAAGAATCTGCATGATGAAGATGTCAATGTCTTTGGCATTGTTGTCAAAGAGGGAGAGTTTACTGAAAGAGAGTTTATAGATGAATAGAAATAGAAATATTTTAGTGTGATTATAGACATAGAGGGAAAAATGTTTTACAAGATGAGAATCAGAATGAAGCTAAAGACATTAATGAAGATTTTTTCATATCAAGGAACATAGGTAGACTTTTTGGATTGTATGGTAACTATGTCTGTAAAATTATTTTTATAATTTTTAGTGTTGCCATCAATGCCAAAGAGGGAGATTGTTGGAAAGCTACAATGTAAACAATTGTTGTTTTGTCATTAACGTCAAACCTTAACTGGTGTGACTATTTCTATCTATTTGAGTACCATATCTATTGATTGTTGAAGAATATTTGAAGGCAAGGATAACAAGAAGACTGAGTTAAATGGTTGAGTTATGAGAAATGACAAGGGTACTTGATTAGTTGGCACACTGGCAAATTAATGTGTTGTTTATCTATAACACTAAGTCAAGATGTCAGTTTACTAGGAACAGTATATGACGAGTGAAGTTTGTGTCGACCGAGCACTAGTGTATTCCAAGCATAATTTCTAAGTGTCGACCGAGTGCCAGTAAATTATTGAGGAAAACAATGATGACTAAGTGGAAGAACACAGTGTTGGCTGAGCAACAGTATTTTGGTAATTATTAAGATTTGAGATCTCTGGCCAACATAATTGAATTCACTGGGATACATAAAGTTAATTAAGGATAAGCACGATTGGTCCATATTTTTTAAATGCATGGGTAACCGTAATTAATGCATGGATCCAAGATTTAATTAGTGTTTTATTTATAGAAGTAAATAAAATGTAAAGGTGGAAAGATCCATTGGATCTGACCTAACCTAAGATCTACGATCTTGATTAAGCAAAAAAGATTTATTTTACCTAGATGAAGAGGTATAAGATAACCTCAAGGGGATATTCAAGAAGTAAAGTAATGTCATAAGTGTATGCAAGAGGATTATATGGTTAATTGACTGATTGGCATGATCTAGCAGAGAAGGCTAAGCAGAGAAGCAGAGAATTGCGAAAGTGACTGCTTGATGGATTTCCAAGCAGATCTGAGGATTGAAATGAGAATGGAGGCCACTTAGTGAATTAGCATAAGAGATGAATTGGATCTAGATTTGCAAAGTAAGTTGTATGTATCATATCACACCTGCTGATTACTTTCTAACCATTGTATCAGTTAAAATCCTTTAACCAGGTTGACCTAACACTCATTGTATAAATCCTTTGAGCAAAGTGACATTCAAGTGGAATGTTCTAAGACCTCTAACAAGGCCACTCGTGACAGGATGATTAAATCCTTTAACCAGGTCACATTTAGCAATGTGTTTAATAACCTTTAACAGGGTTGGCTCCTAGCAAATCTCACTTTAGAAAATTGAAAACTTGGTAGCATGTTACTAGTGGTTTTTCCCAATTTGGGTTTCCATGTTAAATACTGGTGTCAACTTGTGTGAATGTTTATGTTGTGTTTTATTGTTAAGTTTCTACAAGCTGATTACTTTTGAGCAGTAAACTACATATTTACGTTGTTGACTTACGTTGATGCTGCTGAGCAGATCCGATTTGTTTAAAGTGCTATAAAGTTTTAATTGGTACATCTAGACCTGAGGATAACTGATTCACCCCCCACTCTTAGTTATTCTAAATTCATTCTAACATCATCTTGCTATCAGATCAATTGTGTGTTCCTCCATATGTATGCCACCATAGCTGCCAGTTGGATACCTCAACATTTTCTTCCTATATCCATGAAGGAAGGATGAACTATCCACATGAAGACCATGTTCTTCTACAATATTTTCATCGATCCTTTTCAATATCATATTTTCAAAGATTCATTCTCCACATTTTAATCTATTGAAGATGTGAGCTAAAGATGACTTGTAATCCTCTTATTTTTATTATCTACTTATTCTATTATGGAATCAATTTTGAAAGAGTAGACATCCTATTCAGAAATTGACTAGAAAATATTCATAATAACACTTTAAACCATGACTCATTATTTTAGTCATATGATAAAATAAACTTATTCTATTTTATGCAAATTCATTGACCAGCTTCAAGAAATAGTGGTCGCAAGCTAATTGCATAACTGATCCATGCATTTTTCTTCCTCACAACTTCAAACCATGGGCATATTATGGTTTCTATGTAAAATCTATATAAGACATTTTATGTGACAAACAAGGGAAATATCAAGACAATATAATATCAATGTTATTATCATCTACTGAGTTAAGTGTGTGATTTCTCTGATTATTTTCTTCAATCGACAATTTGGGAGGAAGGGTCCCCCTCTGCAACTGCTGAACGAAGGTCAATATTTTATTTTATTTTTACACAGTGTGCTTCATTTTTTTGTATTATTTGAATTGATTGAACTTGAGAGTACATAATATCTATTTTTTATTTATAAATATTTTTAATTGATTCTCATATGCTTCACATTTAATTATGAATTTGATAATATGTGTTGAATTTATATTTGAGAGTTTGTTGTGTATAGATCTTGTGATCAAGAAGTGATAGTTCTTATTGCCAGATTTATTTTGATTTGCAATAGGTTTACCTTTCTAGTTGCACTTCATCCCCACTCAACTTTATACCTACATCCTTTGTGCAGATTGCCACAACACCTTTCACAAAGTTTCTGATCCCTAGATTGATATGTAGACCAGGCTAAATCTAGATAAAAATTCCTCTTATTGCTTTACCCCAATGTTATCCTATCAAAAATACCCCACATATCTCAGTGCTAACTTGGATGACTTGCCAAAGGAGATTGAAATTTTGTGAGGTCTAACCCTCCAAAAAAATTTATCTCCCTTGTGGAACTATCAGATGTTTGCATCTTATCAGCATAATTATTTTTCCTATCAACTACTTATTTCAGTCGACCCCTTATCAATTTCATCTATTCTTCAATCTCTTTAAACATATCAAGACTTATCACTATCTTGTTCTCAACCCTATCCCAACTGATAGGAGTTCAACACTTAATCCATAGAGAGCTTCAAATGGTGTCATTTATTATGAAGCATGGTAAGTTTATTGTATACAACTTAAAATCTACAAAAGGAAGATACTCTTCCCATTTTTATTTTTGACCAATACAATACATGCATAGTAAATCCTCTACCACATGATTCACTCTCTCAATTTTCTAATCTTTTTGAGGATGGTAGGTAGTAATAAATTAAATCTAGCTCCCAAGGAAGCATTTAAGGTTGTCTAAACACTTGATGGATGATGGTCTCAAGTAGCATGTGCAATATAAATATTTCCTACGAAAAAATTCTTTGCAAAAGCCAATGCACCATGTCTCATATTTCATAGTATGAAGTGTGCCACCTTGGTTAGTTTGTCAACAACCCCCAAGATGGAATCATGTATGTTCCTGGTGAAGGTAAATTCTTGAATGAAGTACCTACTAATGAATTTTTAATCATATTCAAGTACATAATAAGGATAATGTAATCCAACTGGGTATATAGGCTTAGCCTTGTATCGTTGGCATTCTAAACACTGCGGCTATGTAAGCTATAAAATCTTTCTTAATCCCTAGCCAAAAGTATAATGGCCTCATACCATAAATCATCTTGTTTACCCTAGAATGCCCTAAAAAAAGAGTGCAATGCATCTCATCAAGAATCAATTTCCTCAACCTTTCTTGTTTTGGAACATATATCCTACCTTGATATCTCAAAATCCTATCATCATCAAACATATAACCATCAAAGTGATAAACAGATGAGTTTATCTCTAAAGTTGATTCAACCAACTCATAGCAATCATCATCTGGAAGATTATGCAACACCTTATATCTCAAGAATTTCTGGGTAATAGAGATCGATGACACATGCCTTCTTTTTCTAGGAGCATTCTCTACTCTATTATCTTTACCCTTGATATATTATATGCCTAAATAATATTCACTCAAAAACTCTAACCATCATGCGTGTATGACATTGAGATTGGGTTCCATAAAGATATATCTAAGTCCCAAGTGATTAGTCTTGAATTCAAATGTCTTACCCAAACGATAATGCCCCCACATCTACAAGGCATGTACGATCACAACCAATTCTAAATAATAAGGTGTGTAGTTAATGTAATATCCCCAATTTGAACCTCACATAGAAATTACTTAACCAAATTAAAATAATAATTACAAAGAATTATACGACACATTATGGAGGTCAATGAATAAGTGATGAAGAACTCAAGCCAATACAATATTAATAATGATTAATCAGCATAATTTGACATCCATATGAACCACTATAAAATGACGATTACAAAGGGTTTTATATTTGATTAACATCCAGTATAGAACTAAGACAATGATCATTTTATCCTCTATAGTGTCATCAGTACAAGGGTAATGAGCGTGTTTCACTCGTGTTTGAGTAATAATTCAACTCACCTGAAGACAACTCGTTTATAGATGCAAGATAATGATGAGATGATAAAAAAGGAATGAAATACTAACTTATCTAGATGATTAGTCATTAGAAGAAACTGATTAATATTCCATGTCATTATACATCAGTGAATCTATCTACACATTGGACATCGGGTATGAGATTAATATCAACAAAAGGGCATGATAATTATTAAGATGATATTATTATAGAGAGTTGTCAATTTACCATTTGACGCATTGCTGGAGATTATCCATGCCTACGACATCAAATAGAAGCTTTTGGAAGGACGTGGAACCTTGAAGACAAGTTATTAAAGTCATGCATGGATTAAAGATGACTAAATATAGTTAGCAATTAGTTAAGAAACTAATTAGATGATGACCATTCAGATAAAAGAGGTGGCTCTTCCATTTGCACCTCTTCCATATTATGCATATATTTATTGAGATCGAATCATTTTGGAAAGACATGATTATTTAAGATATATTTGAATATATAACAATCCCTTGTGGATCATTCGGCTAGAGAAATCGATTGCCAACAATAATCGAAGGTGCAAGAATTTATATTAATATCAAGGAAGACAACATCCAGAAGCATAATCCATCCTAGATATATAGAGAGCTTTATTAACAAAGCACAGAGATAAAGATTGATCAGACACAGCCTGTAAATATCCAATCATTGTTGTACCCCATATCTCTACAATCAGAGATATCAATTACATCGACTTGTATATCATCATAGATAAATAGCACATATCAGAGACAATCATTCAAGTTATTACGAATATGTTACATTTCCATAGAAGATACAATAGTTGTGATTATTGTTATGCAACCTTCTAATTGATTTGGAAGTGTATGCATTTAGAATTAATAACTATGTCCATTATAGTTTAGTGTATTCATTTGGAATTACTATTCAGTTTTGTTATACTTAGTATCTGTAATTGGAATCATATATTAAAATAAAATATTTTATTAAGTTATAATCATAGAATTCTATAAATCTCCGTAGTGCCTTAAATCACATAAAAAGGGACATTGCAGTTAAGTTCGTGTTATTTCAATTTTATGGATTCATTACCCACTACCTTGTCATTTTGTATTAATACATCTTTACTGGATGAATTTGTAATCATAGTTTACTACCCATTAAGATTAGGTATAATCAAGATAGGGGATGAAGTCAACTTCTATTTCAAAAGATGAAAAGTCCACTCACAGTCATCAGTCCATTCAAATCTCTTCCCTTTCCTCTAAAGGGGTGTAATTTTTGTTGCTATTTTGGAGAAACCCTCCAAACATTTACTCTAATATCCAGTAAGTCTCATAAAATTGTTGATCTCCAAGTTATGTTGTCTATTAGTATCACACACTTAGTCATAATCAAGGCAGGTTGGTCGGTCATCACTGCGTCTGAGCCATCCCACTAAGGCTGAACAATGTAAATGAATTATATAGATATTATGTATTGACCGAGCAGTAGTTACTGACAAGCAAGTCATTGGTCATTTAGTACTTAGTAGTTGCCGAGAAAAATGATTGCCGAGTTCCATAGACAGTCAGTGTCTAGTGGCAGTTTTGACCGAGCATCAATGTTTACATATGTTGAGTGAAACAATTTTATTTTATGTGTTTGGAATGACATAAACATCTAGGTAAACCATTTTGGAAAACTTCTATGTATCATTTAAATATTGTTAAAGGCATTTAATGCATTAATTACATGTTATTATTGAGACCATTAATCCCTATGCAAGAAAAGCAACCAATCAAAAATAGGAATGCTTAAGCGGCAAAAGTGATGAATCCAGATCATTGATTTTGATTTGGAAGCTTCATCAATTATCTATATATAGAATGCTTCAAAACCCTAATCAGTGATGCAAATATAGAAGAGAAGAGATCGGGTGTGTATGCATGTGAAGCAGAGTCTTGCATATCAAAAGCATAGACCAGGCAGAGTAACCGAGTAGAGCAGTGAAGGAAAAAAAAGAGATATATCAGATTTTGAGATCAGTTAAGAGTTGGAAAGAGGAGATTCATTATCAATATTTGAAGAGTAGACCAAAGGATCAGATACTAATACATTATAACAAGTGAATCAGGGTAAATATCTCAACAAAGTGGTCCTAACAAGCCTTTGTAAATCTCTTAATAGAGTGCTTACTTAGTTGTAAGTTGAAATCCTTTAATCAAGGTAGATTATATAAGTTCGTAAGCTCTTAACAGGGTAGACCCCTCACAGGGTAGATCATCAGAAGTGATCAAACTTTGTATCCCTAACAGGAACACTTTGTTACTGTAGTAGTGAAGATTTGTGGGTGTCCCCCCACCCCAGTTTTACCTTTCAAGGATTTATGGGTTATCAAATCTTTGTGTTATGTGTTTATCATGGATGTGATTAGATGTTAGATCTATTACAACATTATAATTAATTGTTATGTTTACATGTTGAATCAATTTGTTTTAGAAGTATAAAAGTTGTATATATCCTTATTCACCCTCCCCCCCCCACTCTCAGTATGTTGCTTTCCCATATGAGACTTCCAACAATTGGTATCAGTGTCATGCTCCAAAATTTGGGCACTAGAACCTTAACCTAAAGAACTTAAACTTAAAAGATCTAAATATGCGATAATAACTATAGGAGATGAAATCTTAGTTTTCTTTTAAAACTCCTTTTACAATAATATTACAATTTAGATAGATTGAAAACATATTATAATATCTTTCTTAAACTAAGTATTCTATGATTTTTTAAAAGAAGATAGTTACAATTTCTCTCTTAATGTAAACAACTTTGCCTCTTCATTAATGACATAAAATTGTCTTTAACTTGAATAAACACAAACATAAATTAGGAATAAGGCTTATTTGAACCTTAATCTGTTAAACATATACTTTTCTTTGAACTTGATCTAATCAACTTTATTCTATCCGAAAAATATTTTAACCATCAATATTATTTAAACAACATAGATAAAAATCTCTATTTTGTATTCACATAAATACTTCTCTAAAACATAGTTGATTTACAACTTACAAAAATAGGAATACTTTTACACAAAGCCCTCTTACTCAAAACAACTTTACAAGACTTCATAATAAACATTTTGGCTTAAAAACAACCTTATTTACAAGGATGGATCACAAGACCACCAGATGTGGTTTCTCAAAAGAACACCAATACAAGCCTTCCAAAAGCTTCAAACAGAACTTGCATAGAAATCTTCGGTTGACCATGGAGGCTCACCTCCCAACCTAGGCCTTTACAAGGCCACCCCCGAGCTAGGGGATCTAGAAATGAATAGGAGACATACATACAAACAAGTATACACAATTGAAAACAACAATAGTTCATCAAGAAATTCCCTTCCAAGGTTTAACAAGAAGAAGGTCTTCAAGAAACCTTCTCCAAAAGTGGGGTGATAGTGTACTAGCCCAGGAGGAGAAGCCAAAGCATAATAAACTGTAATTAAGTCACAAATGAATTTAAACAACCAACCTTCACAAGGTTCAATCCATGGCCTTTAGCCATCTAACTTCTCCTTATCACCCCCAAATGCCCTTAGGCCTGCTTGGCATCATGGGCACCCATATACCCATGATTATCCCTCCACACTTGGAGACTCTACACTCCTAGTGTCTCAACCTATCACCCTCCTAAGGTACTCTGTCCTCCCAAGGATGAGCATGCCTTGAAGACTCCCAAAACAAGTATGAGCACAAATAAAATACAACATAAACAAGAAACTCAAATAAACATACATAGAGTAAACCAAAACTTCATACAAGACTTAACACAAAAAAACTCCATGAAAACCCATGAAGCTAAAAACATTAACATAAACTTGAATCATGGATTTCTCATGCTATGCACATATGGAAACAATAACTACTACTAACTATGCTAATAAGTGAACTAACCTCAAATCCAAGCTATGGTAAATGCAAGGTGTTTTGTGAAGAGCTTCTCCTTCTCATCCTTTCTCCTCTCAAGTCTTACTCTTACAAATGAATCTGTCTCTAAAAGTAGAGAGGTGGTGTGTACCCAAAAACTCCCTCTAAGGCCTTCCTTATAAAGTAATTCTTCCTAAAATATCAGGAGTCATAAATGGAGGGAAGACTCTAATCCATCTACTCTCCCCACTTGCCTTCTTCATAAATGGACTTAAATGCTTGTAAGGGAAGAAGGGATGGCTTAACCAAAGTCTTCCAACTCTCAAAATTCGCCACTTCCCAAAATGGTGACTTTAGGGGAGTCATAAATGAGTCTAAAGACTCTAAATAGACTGAAAATGACCCCTAACCCCTAAGGTACCAAGTGGGGTAGTTAATTTTGACCGTAGTTACTCCCTAGGAGTCCAAATGACCCTTCTAAACTCTACCCAAGGTTAACTCTCGAAAATCCAACCTTCAAGACTCAATCTAATCTCTCTTGACTCAATCTGATCTCAATCTTATCTTCCTAAACCTAAGGGTAAGCATTGGGACTATACTAGGTAACTCTTGGGTAAGGTTAAGCCTATGCTAGTCACATTCACTAGCCATGCCAACACACAAGGTGCACATGTGTCAAGTGACACAACAATTTTACATGAGCATGACTTATTACACATTTAATCAATTAAATCAAATACAATCATACACTATAATTTTACAAATAAAAATACAATACAATGAGGTCCATGTCTCTTTATATAGACAGGGCCTTAGCATCATGGTTTTCACATAGGTCCATTCCTGAATCCCCGATTAGTACCATGGTCAACTTTCCTGCACACTCATTGCACACATCAGTAGGTCCAATAAATCAATACATAAAAATAATAGAATACATAATGTAAGTTGAACACACATTCACTCACACTTGCATCAAAGATTATATCTAACATCGACATACTAATCCAATATACAAAACCATCAAAACTAAGTTCTGTAGGGAAATCTACATCACTAACATAGAGTATTATATAGATTTCTTGATTACATAATTAGGTGTTTGTATACAAGCAAAGGTTTCCACGGATCCATAAAGTAATAGATGTGTCCCAAAAGTCTGACTATAGAAAAATTAGTATTGACCGGAGAGCATATAAATGAGAAACAGTGTTAAGATTATGTCAGACTGGGGTAGGCCTCACAATCAGATATTTGTACTCTTATAATAAGTATAACCACTTGAGAGTGGAGATCTTGGAGATGGAGGTTTATAAGTTGGGAAAGGTCATTGAGAATCAAAAGATTGATATCTAGCCGGCACTACAACAGCTTGAGACAGAAAGAGAAGAATTAAAGAAATCCTTAAAGGTAGAAAGAATTAACAACTCAGCTGAATGACACTCAATATAAATAATAAGACACTGAAGGTCTATTTGATAATGGAAATTCCAAAGAAAGTAATGAAAAAATTGTAGATATATTGGAGAAGAACAACACACTGAAAGTACAAGTTAAAATTATAAAGATAGAATAGGAAACTCAATCAATAACACCATGTGAGGTGATTGATTAGAAGAAGAAAGTTGAGGAAGACAATACAATGGAAGAAGAAGATAAGAGACAGATGGCTACAAGAATTGATGAAAGGAAAAGTGATGTATAGAAGCTCACAAAAAATTAGTTGGACATGGTCAACCAACTATTATTTGAAAATCAAGAGGTAAATAGAAAAGAAATTGAAATTACATATATGAGATCAAAGAACAATCACCTAAAAAATGAGTTGAGATCTGAAAGAGAACTCATTGAGAGGATAAAAACCTAATGAATCCTTGAGATACTTTGAGGAATAGATGAGATCACAAGGAAGAACCAATGACACCTCTGGACTTGGCCATACCAAGCACTATCATCCACTGAAGAAGGAGAATCATTAAAGAGTGGAGAATAGAGGAATGCAAAGCAAAAGAATAGAAAACCTACATGTCATCATTGTGGCAAACCAGGAAACACAAAAAACATTTGTCGAAGAAAGAATGGTAAGTCCAATCCTAAGCCTAAATTCAATGAATATTGATTTAACTGTAAGAAGCATGGACATCATGCATATGAATGCAGGTCAAAGACTAGCATCTCACCTACTTCACCTAGATTTCAAGGACATTGTTACAATTGCTAGAAGTTTGGTCATAGAACCTAAGATTGCAGATCCAATGCATAATATAAGTGGACATCCCAAAAACAAGTCAATGCACCTAGGAAAGGTAACACATTCAATTGAGATTACAATACAAGGCATAGTTGTCATTATCGTGGTGAATATGGTCATATTGCAGAATTTTTTATAAGGACACACTTTAGAGGTAAATCCAAGAGTTGGATGAATGGAAGTTTGGTTTGTTATAGTTGTCACAAGATAGGTCATACTAGGAGAGACTCTAGGACTAGAGCACCTGCACCTACTATTGAGAAGATAAAGAATCAGATGAATCTGACATGGAGAAAGAAAGAAGAAGCGAGAAGTAGTGGAACTAGTGAAGCTGAGATCACCTAATCTTATAGATTAGGTGATCACACTACTTCCAATTAAGCAAAGAAGGTATGTAAGGAACTATTTTCTCAAATTCTATATTTTACATGAGTTCCTAACATAAGATGTATTAAATTCCATATCTGCATAAGTTAAGATGTGTTAGGAAAGATCTGAGATAAGAACTGAGAAAAGAATTGATATGTACAATTGGCACCAACCATCACTATTAGTATGTGTCAAGCCCCCATATCAACCAAGCTGATTTATTGACCGAGTGTCAGTAGTGACGAAGTCATTATTTTGACTGAGTGATGGAATGAGTTAACTGAGCTATTTACTCAAGGACCGAGACAACTTTTATACACCTACTACTGTACTGAACATTTATTGAAGACCTAATTCAACCATTTGAGGGTATATAATGGATTTCACCATTAATTTTCATTTCACAAAGTGATTAGATTTTTTAGAGTGATTCAAATATGATTGAAGAGTGATTTGAGAAAATTTTGTGAAGATTCCACTATGTATCATTGAAAATTACTGTGAAAGGTTGAAGACCCGTTATTGCTGAGTTACCCAGAATCCATTTTACAAACCCTAACCTAATAAATGGCTACCATTTCATCTTCTGGAGTGAAGAGGCAAGACAAGGAAATGAAGAATTTTTAGTAAGTCAAGAGTGACGCATGTGCATCACCTAATTTCTGAGCGGTGAAGGGAGATCTTTTGGGAGCCCTATCATCAATCCTGTTGAAAGTTCTAATGATTCACAATGTAAGGGAATGTTACATGTGTAAGATCAGTGAGGTTGGATACTTTGTGTTGAGGAGGATTACAAAAAAATATGCAAAAATAGGGCATTGAAGGTTGAGCATTGACACATTGTTGACAAAGGGTTAGTCTGTGCCCTAGATTTCCCTTACAACTTCAAAATTTAATGGATAAGGATAATTATAAGAAGAATACATGATATGATTTTATGGCTTGAGAATGGACCAATGAAGATTACCAGGGATATTATCCATAGAGTCACTGGTTACCCTATTCTGACTAGGAAAAGAACAATGCATTGTCAGAGTAAGGAAGTTATTTAGAAGAACACTTTGCCTGAGTGGAACAAAAGAGGAATGACAATTTCAATGATCACAGATCATGAGATTGACTTTGTAGTTAGAGTGATTGCACATAAGTTTTACCAGTTGAGAAGGATGGATAGTATCCTATGTATTGTGGTTGATCAGGAATGGAATATAGTGAAAAATAATCATACATATGACCTTGTCGAGCTGCAAATGAAACAACTGGCCGAGAAACTATCATCAATCAGGAAGGCAAATAATTCTATGTGTAGGTTTGGATCCTTGATAATTTGTATATTTTTCTATGTTCAGAATAATTTTCCTACTGTAGGAGATGTAGTATGGAGTCAGGACTGACCTATGACAAGAGATTAATGACTTTATTCAGCAGTTAGGAGAGAACTTTGATAATTTCATGGGAAACTATTTTGTTGAGTTTAAGAATAAGATGAGAATAAGGAGTAGAATCCATGTTTCACTAGTAGAAAAGCATTATGATGATGTTTGTTTTCTCGTTGATACTTATTATACCTATGTACAAGCTGTAGTACTGAGGGTAGCATGGTTGAGTCCATTACCCTATGAAGTAAATATTGATGAAATATATGTAGCAATCACAGCATTACTTGCAAATGAAGTTGATAAAAATGCTAAGGTATTTGGGAGATATGAAGAAGCAAAATCATAGATAACCATGGGATTGAAGGCTGCAACCATGGAGAGAAAAATAAAGAAAATAGTGAAGAACCTTGAGAAGATTTTAGCTAAACAAGAAGAAGAAGATGCACCAATACAGATCACAAAAGGTCAAGGTGAGGACCAATCTAGTCATTTATAAGAGAGTGAAGATGAAGATGTGGAAGTAAATAAGAATTTAAGAAAGTGATGGTTGCTAAGTCAACTATGAAGAGGATTTCAAAGCATAAATCTACTCCTCCTGCCACACCTAGACTGAGAACTAGGGCATCAACAACTACAACAATAGTCAAGCTACCAAATAAAATTCTAGTAAATAAAGCTGGAGGGGAGAGCTCAGGGAAAAGGAAACAAGTTCAAAAATAAGCTGAGCTGAGCAACCCTAAGAGGAAGTTGAGAAGGAAATATATAATGGGTAAAGACGATGAAGATGAAGAAATGATAGAAACAGAGGACATTATCAAATTCAAAGTTGCTACACACAAACATCCTATAAATATTGATGATATTTTCTACAACATCAAGAATTCCCTAGGTTTTTTCAGGATTTAAGTTCATTAAATTTGAATAGTTGAGTACAGAGGATAAGGCAAAGATAGAGGAGGCAATGATGGATATGTTAGCATCATACAAGATGACACCATTAGAAATTGGGAATCTAGTCCTTGATGAATTTTTCAAAAATATTAATGAGAGATGGAAGTTTTCTATTAAGACTAAAAGACATATTAGAGAAGAGGCATTAGCCCAAATAATGCCTGAATTGACACAAAAATAGAGAACAAAATTTATTGAGCAACATAGGAATATATTTATTCCTAAATTAAGAGTATATTCAATACTAAGGAAGGATGTTGAAGGAGTTTTACAATAGATCCAATTAATCTGGAAGACAATCTTTGGTTTGATAGTTGATAAGAATGCAAACAAAGATGGAGGCACATCAGAACAAGTTGAGCTATATAATAAAGAAGATATTGATGAGATTGATAAAATTGATGATGAAATAAAGGAGAAGGTTGAGGATGCACAAATAGAGGATTTAGAAACTGATGACTCAACCATAATCACTAGTGAGGATAAACAAGCTTTGAATGTCAAGGAGCAAGGTGAGGCTTCAATCAACATTACAGATTCACCTACCAAGGCAAATTTTGAAACTAATGTAGAAGGAGATGAGAACATGGAAGATCTAGCAGACAAGTCTGCAACAGATATATCCATACCTCATTAAGGAGAAACAAAGAACATTGAGACTATAGAAACCAATGAGAAACAAGAGCCTAAGGAGAAAGAGGCAATTCAAGAATTGATAAAACTACCACTTACTGAGACTATGGTCTCTGATACACCTAAAAAACATGAAATTATTGTTCACAAGGAGACTGTTACATTTGATAGTGACACCAGTAAATTGAAAGATGAACAGAGACCGAGTAGCAGCTCACCAGAGACTAAGAATAAGAAGTCACATAAGAAAAAGGACAAGTTTCTAAGCATGAATGTGACACTTGATGAAGTTATAGTGATTCCAAAATGAAGAGCAAACAAGAGAAAATGAAAAGAGAACATCAACAGAACCAGGTATTAAATGATATAGAAGTTATATCTGTTAATGTATTTGAGCCTTGGGATATAAATGAGAAAACCCCTATCTTATATCAATTGGTTCATATTTTTGAAAAGGTGAACAATGATGATATTGATGATAATGAGAACCTCATGAAATGATTTGAGAGAAAGTTTGAGACCAAAGTTCTTGAGAAAGTTGTAAAATAATTTAATGTAAAATAGGTTGCATTCTCTGATCTGGTAAGTAACTTAGAAGAATTTGTATAAAATGTTCTTTCTTTGTATAAACAAATTTGTGATGTCAAATTATTTACGAAGGAGAATCAACAACTTATTGAGAAGCTACAATTAGACTTAAAGTCAATAGGACAGTCACTGAGCATGGATGCAAATTCCATCTCTATTCATTTTACCAGGTTGAATTATGCCCAAGGGATATTAGTCGAGCTCATGGATAATGATGGTAGAATAAGGGATAAATTTATTTCTATTTATACTATGTTGATACCTCATTTGGAGGTCATGTAGAGAGAGTTTTCAACTGCAAAATAATTAGCACAGAGGGAACCATCACTCAATATTACAAAGAGTTTGATTGATATAGCTACCAAGCTAGAGATTAAGTTACAGGTTTTGGATTCTGTGAGATCCAATTGGGATAATGCATTGGAAATGATCCTAAAAATTCACAAACCATTTTTGGACAAGTATGATCTGACCTGTACAACCCCAACAGACAAGAGTGACAAAAACAAGCGGGAAATACAATAAGATATAATCAAGGGAGAAAATGACATATATGCAGATAAAGGGGAAAGATGTAGACAAGGGAAATAACTAAATATTGTGTGATAAAAAATGTATAAAATATTATTTAATTATTTTTGGAGTCATGTACTGAAGATTATGGTGTATATGTAGTGAAGTATTTATGAAGACCAAGACATAATCTTAAGGGAAGTACTAGTGTTTAGGTATACTTGAGTACTATTTTTGTTAAGGGACTGAAGAGTCATGAAAAAGTATTTTTGCCACTAATGCCAAAGGGGGAGATTTTTTATCTCCAATTTATGATGTCTATTAGTGTCACACACTTAGTCATAATCAAGGTAGGTTGGTTGGTCATCACTGCGATTGAGCCATCCCACTAAGGCCGAGCAATGTAAATGACTTGTATAGATATTATGTATTAACCAAGCAGTAGTTACTGTTGAGAAACTTAGTGGTTGTCGAGTACTTAGTAGGTGTCAAGCAGAGTGATTGCCAAGTTGTAGAGATAGTCAGTGTCAAGTGACAATTTTTATCGAGCATCAAAGTTTACATATGCCGAGTGGGACAATTTTGTTATGTGTTTGGAATGACACAAACACCTAAGTAAACCATTTTGGCCAACTTCTATGTATCATTTAAAGATTTTTGAAGACATTTAATGGATTAATTGTGCATTATTTCTAATATCATTAATCCCTATGCAATAAATGAAACCAATCAAAAATAGGAATGCTTAAGGGGAAAAAGTGATGAATCTAGATTGTTGATCTTGATCTGGAAGTTTCATCAATTATCTATATATGGAATGCTTCAAAACCCTAATTAGTGATGCAAATATAGAAGAGAAGAGATTGGGTGTGTATGAATGTGAAGCATATTTTAACATATCAAAAGAATAGACCAGGAAAAGTGACCGAGCAAAGAAGTGAAGGACAAAAGATAGATATATCAGATTTTGAGATCAGTTAAGAATTGGAGAGAGGATATTTGTTATCAGCATTCGAAGTCCAGACTGAAGGATCGGGTACTAATACATCCTAGCAAGTGAATCAAGGTAAATGTCTTAATAGAGTGGTCCTAACAGGCCTTTGTAAATCTCTTAATAGAGTGCTTAATTATTTTTAAGTTGTGTAGACACATAAATTTGGTCAGGTGTTCCAAACAACCGAATCTGCATTCAAATCACATCAAAATGTTATGAATTGATCAAAAGGCAATTTCATCAAATCAAATGGATCAATTTAAATCAAAAGGGAATAAATTACATCAAATAAAAGGATCAATTAATAAATATATTAATTAATTAAATATAATCCTAAAAGGGATAAATCTAAGCTATATAATTGATTTTAATCAATTAGTTGTATAGTTTTAGATCAAAAATAAAAATCAACCTTTTCCCTAGATGGATAATTTAATTAATTAATTGAATTGATTAAATCATCTTTCTTTCAACAATGGAGAAAAAAATTTGAGCAACCAATGGGAATCAAGGATTGAAAGCACATGGATCACTCCAAAATTTACAATCTTGATCACTCATTTTAATCTTTTAAATCCTCACCACTCAAATTGTATCTTTGTCCCAACCTTTGAGAACACCATTTAAATGGTCTCCCCATTTGAAACCATTTGAAATCCTTCAAATCAACCAAGAATAAATCATGATCAACTTAACTCTACCCCCTTCCCTTGGGACATCCTATAAATAATAAGCATTTTTAGAATATTTCATATCCTAGATATTCATGAGCAATTGCATCCTTACTATAGAGAAATTCAGCAAGATCATAAGCATTTGAGCATATTTTGAGCAATTGAGATCATAATAGAATGAATTTGAATGGAAATTTGAGAGTTGTGAGCTAGAACAGGTATAATCAAACATAAATTATCATTCTAGGACTGTCACTTTTTGAGATTAAGGACAAGAGCTCCAATAGCATGCTTAGAAAGAGATCCATGAGATGTTAAATGCTAATATTTATCGATTCTTAGATTAAATTATATTATTATTTCCATATAATTGATAAATTGCACCTTTGTTTCATGAAGGTATGATTTATACATACACAAGTTGAAATCATTTAATCAAGGTAGATTGTATAAGTTTGTAAGCTCTTAATAGGGTAGACCCCTCACAGGGTAGATCATTAGAAGTGATCAAACTTTGTAGCCCTAATAGGCACACTTTGTTACTATAGTAGTGAAGATTTTTGGGTGTTATCCCCACCCCAGTTTTAACTTTCAAGGGTTTATAGATTATCAAATATTTGTGTTATGTGTCCATCATGGATGTGATTAGATGTTAGATCTATTACAATATTACAGTTAATTATTATGTTTACATGTTGAATCAGCTTGTTTCAGAAGTATAAACATTTTATAGATCCTGATTCACCCCCCACCCCTCTCAGTATACTCCTTTCCCATATTAGACTTCCAAAAATAACTTCTAATGTCCCTCACATTTTGACGAGTTGGTCATTCTACAATATCCTTTATTTTATCAAGGTCAATTGCAACTCCATTTGTTGATATAATATGACCCAAATAATGTATCTTATTTTGGTAAAAAGAACACTTTGATAGCTTACCATATAATTTTATGTCTCTTAGACACTCTAAAAATATCTATAAATTTTCTTCATGATCCCCTAAATTCTATGAATAAATTAAATATATCATCACAAAAAATCCCCACAAAATCATCTAGGCAGTCTCTAAAAATATTTTCATCAAATTCATTAAATTTTTCAGTGCATTTGTCAGACCAAAAGGTAGGACAACAAATTCATAATGTCTGTATCTTGTCCTGAGCATTGTCTTTGATATTTACTTTTCCTTAATTCAGAGTTTGTGATACCCCAGTCTCACATCATTTTCTGATAACATAATAGCTCACTTCATTTGATCAAATAGATCATTAATCTAAGGGACATGATACTTGTTTTTTATAGTTACCCTATTTAGAATTTCATAGTTGATGCACAATTGCAAGGTTGCATCCTTCTTCTTCACTAAAATCATCAAGGCTCTCCAAGGTGATACACTAGGGTGGATAAATAATTTTTCCAACAACTCTTGTAACTCAACCTTTAATTCATACAATTTAGTTGTGTTCATAATGTAAGGAGCCATATATTGTGGCTCAACTCTAGGAAGTAAGCTAATAAAGAAATCAAATTCTCTCTTAGTAGATAATTCAGGCAATTCCTCTATAAATACATCTTGAAAATCCTTCAAAACAGGATAGTTGTCAATTGAGAGAGGAGTGCATAGATCATGCACCCCTTCCTTTGTTCTTTCTTAAATTGCATTCATGAGATATGATGAGACCATTTATTGTCTCTATTATATTGATATTAATACTCTATTTTAAGTATTACCAAAACATTTATGGACTTATAATCAGTTGAACTTGTGTAAAAGTACAGTTAGAATTGTCAAACCTATGGGTAGATAATTATGTCATGTTTTTCCAATATATATATATATATATATGTGTGTGTGTGTGTGTGTGTGTGTGTATGTATATATATATATATATATATGTATATAT
>MU223214.1:673547-724748 GCA_018584345.1 Thuja plicata
TGATCTTCTGATACTCGGCATCCACTACAATACTCGGCATCGTCATGCTCTCGGTAAGAGTAGAAGCTCGGTCCATACTAGTCCCGAAGTGTAGCTTGGAACTCGGTAGCCGTTGGTGACTCGATAGCTATAGTGTCACTCGGTAACCGCTGGTGACTCGGTAGTAACTGACTTCTCGGTTGGCTTGATAGTTACGGTGAAGCTCGGTGACTACCGTCTGCTTGGTACATGTTGCTCTTCTCGCTAAATACTGGTGAACTGTTCATATGCTCGGTGACTACTATTCTGCTCGGTTTGAACTGTTTAACTGCTGAGCTTTGCAAAGTGATTACTGAATGCTTGGTATAAGCTGTGGACTGAGTGATGAGCTCGGTAAGCATTCAGAATCGAATAAGTGTTTTCACTGATGACAAATATAACATAATTCCAACAATATACATGACTAACCTACAATATTCCAACTCATAATTAAGATAGCCTTTCACATATTACTTGAAGATGTTTTTTCAATACATTACAATATGCAACAAGAGGAGGATCTTACTACAAGGATCAACAATACAACAACATAAGGTGTTTCCACACAATCACACCAAAGAGTCACATTCACATTCACTAATGACATGTCCAAATAAAAACATAAATTAAAACTATTAACACACATTCAGATTACATTTACAACAAGGGTCACATTACAATGAGGTTTCAACCCCTTATCAGATTAAACCTTGGCTTACTCATTTCACATGTGTTTAGCCCTGGTTCTCCGAAAATTCCATGGTTCTCTTTCTTTCACACTAAAATTTGAGCATCAGTAGTCCAAGATGATAAAATTGCATGTAATATACATTTTCAATTCATAATTAACACATTAATCAATAAGTAGAATTAAGTCCCTAATTGAAATTTTCATACATAAATATTTAAAACATAAGAATTCCTTAATCACCATGACATAACATTCATAAAATAGTCAAGTCAAATCATAATTCAGTATTCTCATCAATTCACTAATCTAAACATATATAATCAAAGTCAACCACCTGTTCTAGGTCTAATCCATATCAAAATGTAATCCACACAATATAATCATCATCACATCATAATATCACGAATCCCTATCGGGATAACAAAAAGTGTATCAATGTATCAAAACATAAAGTGTCAAAGTGTGATCAAACAATAAAGCTATGATGGGTCAGGGTGAGGCCTCACAACAGTGTTGCATCTTGCACAACAAGTTAATTTTTAGTTTTATGTATTGTTCTTATGTAATCAGTTCTTGAAATATAATGAAGTGATTCTTGGCTTACCTTCTGTGTTAGTAGATTAGCAGAAGCTGACTAAGGGGACCCACTTGGGAGGTGGATTAGAGTAGAGTAGAATAGATTTAATTTCAGCATTTCCAGCATTTCAGATAGAAAATTACAGTTTCTTCCTGCAACATTGTACTTTGTGAATGTTCTAGCAGCACCTGCAAGGATAGTTATAATGAATTCTCTAGGTTGAAAGAATAGGCTTAGGTAGAGTTTACAATTTCTAGCTTTCATTTTAGTAAGGAGTAAGTGTTTTTAATTTCCTACAACACTAATGTAGATTCCTATCATGCATTTTACCTTCCTGTAGTAGAGGTAGAATGACTCTTTAAGGGACTTAGTGCATATATTGTGCCATACCATTTCAAGTATATGTCCCTGGGTTTACAAACTAAATGCACCTCACGGTGGGAGAATTAATCCTTAGATTGAATACACTATTCCTAAGAGAGGCTTTGGGCATGATTACTAAGAACCTATTATGAGGTAGTTCATTTTTGGCATCGTTGCCGGGGATGGTGTCAAGCTGAGAAACTTTCTGAGTCATCTTTTTCATTTCTAGCTAGTTTTTAGATAGTGGTTTGTAGTCTTAAAATTTTCTTCGCAAGTGTGAAGAATTCATTTGCATGCATCGAAGAGGAAGGAGATGAGATGAATATGGCAAATTTCTTCTAGGAGAGTCTGTAAATTTGAATGAAGATCTTGAAGAAGATGAATTACCTTTTGTTGATGCTAGTCTAGAGTTTCCTGTAGCATCTTCCTCTAGAGTAGAGCCTTTTGATATAAGTGGTCTTCAGCCTTTTTCTGAGATTTTGGCCAGCTTTCTCAAAAATTTAGACCCGAATGCACCTATTGTGAATAATCATGTACCTAATATTCCTTTTTAGCAGCATCTCCAGTTCCAAATACCTCTAATAATGGCACAACCTACTTTCCCATTTCCTCTTCCAAGCCTTATATACAATGCTAATCTCAAAAATATACCCACTGCCACACTCCCAAAGTTTTATGGCATGATTACTAAAGATCTTGACACCATTTTGTTTGAGTTTGACATCCTCTCTTGTAGCTTTGATTATAACACTGATGCCCACAAACTCAAACTGTTTGCAGCCACACTGAAAGAGTCATCCTTACAATGGTTCATGGGCTTAGGAGCAAATGCAGCAGGCACCTGGGATGAGATGTAGACTCTATTTCTGTAGAAATACAAAGAGTATTGCAAGGGGAGTGACCCAAGGGGAGATGAAATTTTTAGAATGTTGCAAAAGGAGGACGAAACCTTGGAGGATTATGTTTTACATTTCTTATACACAATGCAGAAGAATCCCCAACATGTGTTGTCTGAGGATTCACAAAAACTAGTCTTCTTAAGAGGAGTAAACGACAGCTGTCTGGAAGCATTGGACCTCATGGCTAGTGGGGACATATCCCAATCTTCTTGGGATGACCTCAAGAAAATCTATCTCAATTATTCCATATCAACTGTGAAGAAAGGCAGAGGATATCGGTCCACAGTCACTAAAGGGATCAGTTCAGGCATTTCCAAGCTGGACATATCTAATTTTTTTGTTGATTTCAAGAAAGACATCATTAATTAGGTTGCTATACATCTATGACTACTAAGAAGAAGCATGTAGATGCTGAATCATAGTTAGCTGAGTACTATCCTCACTGTCATAAACAAAAGAAAGACTACGGATGCAAGCTGGTGGCGAACCTGAAGAATCAACATTTGCCTACAGAGTACATGAAGATAGAAGGAGATGATGAGAAAGTGTTCTTCATTGCTCAACGTTGACCATGGGCTTCAAGATAAGGTATGCCTTAGGACCCATTGCAATTTTAAAATCCATATAATAATCAATGGAAAAACCAGAGTTATCATAATCCTTCTCAGTACTCTTAGCCTGCCTAGAATAACCAGTGGCCTAACCAGCAGAATAACTAGTGGCATAACTAAAAAAATTATCAGTGGCCTTAGCCTCAGAATAAATGGCAACCATCACAAGGGAATTAGTAGAAAAATAAACAATGGAGGGGGCCTCCATAGTGGCCTAACCAAAATCCCACTTTTCCATAGTTACCACCTCCAGTGCCTCCTCCTGTAATAATGCCACCTCCTACAACCACTAGTCCTAATCCAAAGTGAACCCAATTACCTTCTCAGCCATAGCCTAATCCCAATAACAAACAACAATAGCAACCAATGTATACCACTGATACACAATAGTACCCTACATATACACTAGAGATATCTTATATCTATTTAAGGTTCGGTACCCCTCTGCCTGCACCTGAACATCCTATTATCATAGAAGTTGCAGATGCTCCTACAACATCAACACCACTTCTAGAAGCCACACTTCTAGAAGCCACACTGCAAAATACCACCCAATCAACTCATAACTCTAGAAAAATTGATGTTCAAACATTAGTTGATCCTCCTTTTCCACATAGTCTTACCATAGGATAATCTATATCCCAAGAAGAAATGTTGTTTGATATTCTTGAGCAGCTGAAAAACATGCACATCCAAATCCCTCTGTTCCAAGCTATCAAAGAAGTTCCTATCTATAGAAAAGCTATTAAGGAAGCATGCCTTAAAAATCCTTGAAGGAAGAAGAAGGACCCTCAAACAGTTCATGTTATAGGGTACCTTGTGGATATCATGTTGGGAAAGGTAGTTATGCCCAAGTATTTAGACCCTGGAAGCCCAGTAGTTGATTTGATAATTAATGGACAATCTATGAAAAATGCTTTAGTTGATTTGGGAGAATCCATAAATGTAATGTCCAAAGATACAATGCATAGATTAAGCATAGAGGGCTTGAGAACAACTCCAACAGTGTTACAACTTGCTGATAGTTCAACTATCACTCTAGATGGTCTTATAGAGGATGTAGTAGTCACCTTCAACTCATGGGAATACCCTGCTGATTTTCTCATCTTATCACCTAAAGTAAACTTTGTTGGCTATCTAGTCATCCTAGGGAGACCCTCATTAGCTATGACTGATGCAAAAATTAGTTTCAGATCAGGAAGTATGATGATTTCAAATGGTCAGGAAATAAAGAAGCTAGCACTATATCCTCCTTCCCAACCTCAGCTAGACTTGGGAGATCCTATTTGGCCATATTTGGGGGATGATGATGAAGAGCTCAACTCTATTTACCATCTCATGATGTTTCACAGACAATCTATTCTGAAAATGCAAGAAGAAGAAGATGTAATACAAAGTATTCTTACCAATGAATGTGTAGTAGCAAAGGATGTTTCCAAAAGTTCTATTTTACAACTGTGTACCTATAAGAATTGTTTCTTTTGAGAAAACCCTGAGATAATTGATCAATTACTACCATGTGAAGTAACTACAAGCCTAGTACCTAAATTATCAATGGTAGAGCTAACAACCACTGTAGAAATTTCCCCTGGTCACAATCTCCATTTAAACAACAATTTGCCACCACCATAATTAGCATTATTAACCAAACTCCTACGTAAGCATGAGAAAGCCTTTTATTGGGACTATGGAGACATGATAGGTTTGAACCCTAAAATATTCACCCATAGGATCTACATCAATGATGTTAGCCTACCACTCCGTAAGCCACAGAGGAGAATAAACCCAACTTTGCGAGAAATAGTCAAAACTTAATTGCAAAAATTGCTAGATGCTTGTTTCATCTATCCATTATTTGATAGCAAGTGGGTATCACCTTTGGTAATTATACCTAAGAAGGGAGAAAAATTAATAATATGTGTGGATTACCAGGAATTGAAAAATGCCACAAAGAAGGATCACTTTCTTTTACCATTTATTGATCAAGTCCTGGTCACTTTGGCTAGTAAGAAGTACTTCTCCTATCTAGATGGATACAATGGTTATAACCAGATCATCATTTCTCTAGAAGATCAAGAGAAGACCACATTCACATGCCCTTGGGGAACATATTCTTATTTTGTATTACCATTTGGATTATGCAATGCACCAGCTACTTTCCAGAGAGCTGTAATCAACATATTTGCTGACATATTGCATGATTGTATGGAGATATACATGGATGACTTCACTACATTTGGTTTCACCTTTGAGGAAGCCTTGAAGAACTTGGAAAGAGTACTAATTAGATGTTAGGAACACAACTTGTCTCTCAACAATGAGAAATGCTTCATGATGATGCAGGAAGGTGTAGTGCTAGGACATTTTATCTCCGAAGCTGGAATCCAAGTAGACCCTGCAAAGATAGAGGTAATTCTCACACTGTCTATCCCTACTAAGCAGAAGGATGTTAGATATTTCCTAGGGAGTGATGGCTACTCTAGGAGGTTTGTCCAAAATTTTATTCAAATAGCTAGTCCTTTGTATACTTTTCTTACCAAAGAGGCTAAATTTGTTTGACAAAGGGCTGTGATGAATCCTTCCTACAGCTTAATTCACTTATGAAAACTACACCAATACTTAGGGGCCCTGACTGGACTTTGCCTTTTCACATACATACAGATGTTTCAGACTATGCAATAGGTGTTTTCCTAGGAAAAAAGTCTAGTAACCTTGAGAATGCAATTTACTACATTAGCAAGAGCCTCCATAGACCAGAGTTAAACTATACAGTGACTGAAAAATAATTATTAGCAGTAGTTTATTCTTTGAACAAATTCCACCATTATATAACTAGTTATCCTATCTTTGCTCATACTGACAATGCAACAATTAAGTATCTCATGAACAAACCCGCCATCACAGGCAGGCTAGCAAGATAGCTTCTTTTGTAGGAATTTGACATTACCATCATTGACAAACTGGGGAAGGAAAATGTGGTAGCACATTATCTATCTAGAATCCACCATGTTGAAGAAGACACTACTCTAATAGATGATGCATTTCCAGATGAGAATTTATTTCATATTGCTGTTCAAAATCCTTGGTTTGCTGATATAGCTAACTACCTTACAGCTAACAAAATGCCAACACATTTTCCTTATAAGGATAGGAGACTACTTGTTGAGAAAAGCTTCCACTTCTCTTAGATTGATAACATATTATTTTACACTAGACCTGACCAAGTAATGCGGAGATGTGTGCAAGAAGATGAGACCTATGACATTCTCCATGCATGTCATAATGAGCCATGTGCAAGACACTTTGTAGAAAAAATGACATCCCTGAAGATCTCAACAACTAGATACTACTGGCCTACACTTCACAAGGATGCAGCCAGCTACACAAGGAAATGTGATAAGTGTCAGAGAATGGACCGACCAAAAAGATTAGATGAAATGCCCCTCAACCCACACGTGGTGGTAACACCATTTAAAAAATGGGGCATGGACTTCATTGGTCCAATAGACCCTCCATCCAATGGGAAGTCTTACATCCTAGTGTGCACTAACTATCTGACCAAGTGGGTCGAAGTAAAAGCCATGAAGCATGCCCATGATCATAAGGTTGCATAATTTTTGTATGATGAAAATTTTACCAGATATGGAGTACCATGAGAACTTGTTACTAATCAAGGCACTCAATTCACTTTGAATCTAATAACATATCTCATGAAGGCATATAATATCAAACATCGCAAGTCAAGTCCCTATCATCCTTAGGCTAATGGATAGGCCAAAGTTATAAATTAGGAAATTGAAGCCATCTTAACAAAAATAGTTCATTTGCACCACAAATATTGGAGCAACAGACTATCAAAAGCCATCTAGGTGTATATAACAACTTGGAAAACCAACACAGGGTTCACTCTATTTGAGTTGTTATATGGAAAAGCAGCAATGCTATCCATTGAATTTGAACACAAAACTTTGTGGACAACACTGGAGTTAAATATTGATCTTCATGCAACACAGAAAGAGCAATTGTTGCATCTCAATTCCTTAGATGAAATGCAAAAATATGCCCTGGAGTGCACTAAAATAATCTAGAAGAAAAAGAAAAAGTGGCACGACTCTCATATTAAGAGAAAGCAGTTTCAAGTTAGCGATTGGGCATTACTGTATAATTCCAGATTCAAAGAAATACCAAGCAAGCTGTAGATGAGATGGTTGGGGCCATATGAAATAAACCATGTATTTACTAATGGAGCCATCGAGTTGACCACAATTGACCCAATACACTTCAAGATATTAGTCAATGGACATTAGCTAAAGTTGTATCACTAGCCTCAAACAAAAGAGGACTTCCTGAAGCAATTCTAACAACAAGTTTCAAAAGAGCAATAGGTAACACTTCCTGTAGTAGAGGGTGAAAACCTTCTTCCTGCAACTCTTCATTAGAATTCCTTCGAGCATGTCCATAATAAAAACTTCATGTTTACATGAAGTTCACTTCCCCACTCACTTTCTAAATTTTTCTTTCCAACTCATCTCATTTCTTTATCTTCCACCCATCCACCTTCCACATCATCAACATTTTACCTTCTTTACTTCAAATAAGAGCCAAGTGTGTTGACGTAAGCCACTTCCACCCTCATTCCACTCTCGCCACCTTTTTCTGGCATGTGTAATGATCGAATGATAGGTATAATCTTTTCAATTTTTTCCATTTTTAGTACATAGATTTCATTGATTATATCTAGTACTGTAATAAATGTATCATTACGACACTAAGCCAGTTCCATATCTCTTGCTAAGTATGCCAAGTTGGGACACTTTTCAATGTTTTGTAGGGGTAAGGGAACTATAATAATTTCTAAAATTTCATTTCTATTTACTCTTAAAAGATTTAACATCACCTCAAATCTATACTTTTCCCTTGTCTCATTAAAATCTCATTGCTATATTGCACAACTATCATACCTTTATTCCCAAATTACCCTTGATTGTAAGACTTGATGTGACCTAAAATTAAATTTTGTGGAAACTCATTATATGTGGCAACTCACAGTAATAGCTATAATTTCTCCTGTAAAAACACATTATCATTGTTCATGATAAAAATAACATAATAATGTAGAAGAAAGCCCATAAGTTTTAAGATGAGTAGTCTGAAACTCAAGAAGGACTAAGACATTTATCAATTACAGAGAAAACAAATTGAAAAAAATATAAAGCACAGATGGGAGGGCAGTTGCAGAGACATGAGCCGATAGTACATAGTATTTTACTTGCAGATGTTGAAGCAGTAAGGAGGTTTAATGCATGTGACTGGTTAGGATATTTCTTGAAGTTAATAGAATTTGATGAAGATGCAACAGCTGAATTTACAAGTACATTTGAAGATGGGAAAGAAACATTATGGGGATTGATAGTGGTCACCATAGAGGAATGAATAGCAGAAGTAACTGAGTTACCAATGGTTGGGGAGCACTACCCCAATCTGCATGATGCCAGATCATCTAGGGCCCAGTTTACCCTATCAAATGACCCTCCTCTGGAGATTACCAAGCAAGGGTGCAAAAGAATTTCTATCCCTCCACCATATAATGAATTGGTCATGAATATTATTAGGTATTTTACCTATGAAGGAAGATTTTCTAATTTGCATGCACATCACTTTAAATTACTTAGTTATGTAAGGCATAATCTTCCAATGAATGTTCCCAATTTCATGTACAATATGCTATGCATCAGTGCTGAGGAAACCCAGAAAGGAAATGTCAATTCTGTCACCCACCATGCCCTAATTAAATTTCTAATAGAGAAATATCTTAGGGACATCTCTCCCCTAGTATGATCATAATTTTTCCAGCATAAAACCTTGCAACCTCAGGTTGACCCTAAAGTGCAACCTAGCCATGATGATGCAGTACACATTAGCCCAACTATTGAGCAAGACACCCAAGGGATAGAAACTAAAAATCTGCAAGAAAGTATACATTTGCCTACTCATGTGAGAAATGTATCTACATCTACCCAAACAAAAGGAAAATAGAAATTAGAGGGGGAAACTTCCGTTCCTGTAGCCAAGCCACAAAAATCTACAGCCTCAAAGGGGAAGAAAAGGAACTTAGTTCCTGCAATAGTTACTCCTGTAGTAGAGAAAATGAAGAAGGTTATTAAGAAAAAGGCTATAGAGATTGAAGAAACCCCTTTGCGAAGAAGCCCTGGAATGAGAGGAAAAATCCCTAGAGTATCCTCAAAAATCCAATTGATTTCCCCCAAACAATCTGATGAAGAGCCTCAAGTATAATTTATTCTAGATGATTCCCAAAATCAGTCTGCAATTCCAAACATTTCTCAAAATCCAAAAGAGACATGTGAAGCTGAACTTGATGTATGCCAAAATATCCCCCAAGAAAGTCATCAGGATATCTCAAACACCAATGAGGAGGATGCCTCAATAGATCATCAATTAGCCTACTCAAATACTTCCCTAGTTCCCTATAAAAGAACCTAGTTAACAAGTTTCTTAGAAAAATCATGGAAGGAATAAAGGAGGGAAAATAACTAGGCAGAAGATTGTGGCCCAATTACTTTGCAGATGATTCTCTTCAGATTGTATAATAAGAATGTTTTGACAGAAACCTTATGGGGAGAAGAGAAAAATAAAATGAAGAAGGTAATAACAGAGCAAGGGGAGGAGATTGCAGAGTTAAAAGAGCAATTGGCAAGACAAAAACAAAATATGGATCATGCCCTTAAGTTGGATGATCAAATAATTACTTGTAGGCCACCACCTAGGGTTTATGCCATCTATTTGAAAGAATAGTAACTCTTATTCTAATTAATGATGACCATTAAAGACATAGACTCTGAGTTTAAAACAACTCAAGAATTTTATGGCCTATACCAGACCCTTCCCTCATGGCAGCAAAATTTACTTTGTGAACTGTACATACATAACTTCATTATCCCCACAGAAATTGAGTGGAACCCTCTACTTTACATAGGGGATGTACACTTGAGGGCATTAATGTCTTGGATGCACAATGAGTCCAATTATGAATGATAGCTAGAAAATTATAGGGAACATGAGAAAACAAAACCATTGTCATTGAGGGCAGAGAGAAGCAAACCAGATGTACTCCTTAGAGATTGGCTCAATCTGACCTATGGAAAAATCAAAAAGGAAACAAGGGAGAAATTTTTTGGATCAAAATAGAGGTCTATGCAGAGTATGATGACATGCCTTACTTTGTCTTTTAGAGAGCCCTTACTGGTGCCAAAAGTAGGTGGAGAAGATTACCCAAGGAATTTAAGAGGTCAAAGCCACATAGCCCTATCAACCTCCAATCAGCCATTCACAGAGCACCGAAATACACGTAGATGGGTAGAAAAATTAGACAAGAACTCTGGTGTCCATATAAAGCCCCGCCAAGGAACCCAAGAGAGATTAACCTAAACATGATACTATGTTTGCTGAATAATTTGTTTTTCTAAATTTTACATAAAGAGACATACATTAATTAGGAAGCAAATATCATTTATACACATGTCATACACTCACATAGATTACACAAATCAAGGGTTCCATCACGTTGAATTACTTTAAGTAAAATACAACTAGAAAACATAACAAAAGATTCCAATTAAATAGATATAACAATTCCAACTTACAAAACCATAAGTACAATCCTCATGGATAACCATGAAACCACCATAAACTAACATTTGATACACATGTCACAGGTAATGTGGTAATCACTCTAATATACTTAATATACAATATCCAGATTAGGTATCACATGCGATACTCTAATACAAGATTTACAATAATGAAATTACATAATTAATAATGAAGAAACATAAAGAGCTCATCTGCAAAGAACCATCAAGCACCTAATACAAGGATGTCAAATCTCAATGGTTAAAGAATCACTACCACCCGTTCGTGTGCAACCATAAAGGTCCACCCCACCATGCTGAAGAGATAACAACAGACCCCACTCGGATATCCAAAACCAACAAGGAATAACCACTAAGAAAGGGATCTTGATATCTCTCTAATCTAGGTGTACTACACATCATGAAATGTAAGACCTTACTAATCCAGAGGCAACTGACATACACAAGAAATCTAGACGGTGTAAAGGAAGGTGTCATCATGTATGTCTAACCCTTAAGTTTTGTCCTAGCAATCCCAATGGATTCTGACACTTAAGTGACCATACATGGAGCTAATGACCTCTCAAACTGACAAGGCCACTAACTATACCAGGTACCCCTCAAGGCAACTAGCATCTTCTCATCACCATCTTAGTCTATACTAGCACTCAAGCATGGGTGAGGACACATCGTATTAATTCATTTTAATATCTCTCAGTATGTATTTAGTTATCACTTATTAAGTAAACCCTATAATAAGCAATCCAGTAGTCACTTACGGACATAAAAATTATTGCAAGCCACCCCGTACTACACATCTAGGTAACCTACCCTAGGATCACAGATCCTACAAAGATCTAACATAGGTCACAACCCAAGTATACCCAAATCCAGTATCCCACACATTAGGAACGGTCACATATAGGTACACAATCAAATAATAATATCGAAAGGGTCAACATGGTTAGTTTAGGGTAATAACATAAAACACACACGTCATATAATAATAGAAATGCTAAACACCCCCAGCCTCTATATACATCCTAAGCCATCTAATGCCCCTATAATAACACATATACGCAAAAGATAACTCAGAAGGATGAAGGGAACACAAACATCCTAAAGGACTGAAAAATGAATATAAATGGATAAACATTTACATCTAACCAATCAAATCATCCATATGCATAAACTAAACCCATTCATTAATCCATTATTCAATCTAGGTTTAAACTTAATTCTAAAATAAACAATATCATTTTAATTAAATCTATTTAAATCCATTTCTAGTATTTAAATAAACTAATTAAAATAATCATTACATAAATGAGATTAATTAAACTAAACCTAGTGTCTTCAGATTAATCAAGAGTTCATCAATTAGAAATCCATATTAATTCCCCTTAATTAAATAATGCATATTAATTAACATTAATAATAAACATATTAATTAAAATTAATAATAACATATTAATTAAAATTAACAATTTAACATATTAATTAAAAATTAATATTATACCATGCTAATAAAAATTAACAATACAAAATATATTAATAAAAACTAATATAAAAAATATATTATAACAATATAAAATAAACTATTTTAATTAAAAAAATGAACTTTATTTTAAAAAAAAAAAATTTAAATAAAAATTGAGGGGGGGGGGAGCGGATCCCTCTCCCCCTTCTCTAGGCACAGCAGTGCACGGATTGCACTTGGCAGTCCCGTGACTGCCACGGCAGTCCACGGACAGCCTTATGCAGCGCGGGTACTATTGTACCATGCGGGGTGTGTGGGGATGGAGTCCCACCCCCCCCTCCCTCCCCCCCCCCAAAAAAAAAACTATAATATTATTTATTTATTTTTTAATTTTCTTTTTTAACTTTTATATACATTTTTTAAACGGTTTTCAAAATCATTTTTTTCTAAAAAGGTTTTTTTTTTAACACAATTTCCTAAAATGGAAGGGAATTCTTTTTTTTTTTGTCTTTTCTCAATTTTTGTCCTTTTTTGGAAATTTACATTTACTGGTGAATTGTTTTTAACCAGACTGTATTTTTCTAGGGACTCATTTTTTTCAACTAATTAATTTTTTCTTCAAAGAGATTAAATTATCCATGCAAATATTTCTTTGCTACTATAGTCTCTACTATATGGGAGTTAATTTTCTCATTTTCTAGGTCTTACATAGGGTCTTTTTCAACAAAATTTTGACAACATTTCCCTACCATGCCAAGTCTAAATGAAATATGAAAAATTTAGATCTATGGGTTTCTAAATACCCAAAAATATGAATACTCTAATAAACCATCTAAGAGCCAAAATATAAAACATGCATCCATCCAATCATTGAAAACCTTAGATTTGCACAACTGAAAACAATATAAGAAGGAAAAAAACCTGCCTTGACTCCAATGCAAGAACTGAAGAAATGCATCTTTGAAGAAGGTAGAAAATCTAAAAATCTCCAAACCCAATTCAACAAAAAATATGAAATCTATGAAGATTCAAGCACATGCTACTAAGAATTCACACCAATCTCCAAAATGAAAAGCAACCACAAGAATCCCCAATTCTTCAAAAATTGAAAAACACCAAGAGCTCTCCAAAATGCTGAAACCTATTGTGAGAGAATGAGAGGAGAATTCTCCTAAAGAGAATAAACTTCCCCTAATTGTACAAACCCTCATGACAACTCCCCAATAACTCCCTAAAAGGACTCAACTTGAAATTGAAAGTAATTCCAAATTAAATAATTAAAGTATCTTTTTTTGCCACAAGTCAACTTTGACTTCTAATATCTAGTTGAGATTTTTGAATGTGAAAATAATTTTTCAACACATTCATGCACATTAATTAATAAAATATTAAATTAAATAAATTAAATATTTATGTCACAATAATACATGTAACCAAATATTTAATCATTTAATTAATCATAAAATCATATTTACTTTAATTTTCAATCAAATACTTAATTAAATCAAAATATTGAAATATTTGAATTTAATTAATTATTCCAAATAAATATAGGATATAATTAAATATTTAATTAAACTATAATCCATTAAATCATGAAACATAGAAAATCACTCAAAACCCAATAAATCACCTGAAAGTAATCACATGCAAAACAAACATACTCAAGGAAAGGATATTCAAATTCATGTCAACTAGACGAATCCGGATAGGGTAGAAAAAATGAAACTCATCTAATATTGGGATGATTAGGCTTAGGCTAGGGTTTCAGATCTGTATGTAACCTCCCCTCTTTACCATTGAGATGAATATTTATGGGCACACTCACTCCTGCCAATTCAGGGAAGACGATGCCCTGTACCTACAATTTTGTCATCAAATGAATACGCATGTACATACAGTATAACATAGAAAACAATGATAGGGATGAGTTGAACATGTGGATCTCACAAAGCAAGTTATTACGCCTCCATCCTCTACCACAACAACATATCAAAATATAAGACAACCATACACATGCAAGTATGGGGTAAGTACATCATAATCTGAAATCAACATGTAATCATCATCATAATAAAATAATCACATCTATCTATGCATATGATAAACCATAACATCATAATCAATAATCACCATCAACTGAAAGAATAATTGCTCACATGAAAAGTAGCCGAAAAGAATTTGGCTAATCAACTGAAACACTTCCTAAAAGAGTATGACATCATAAATTGAAAGGAAAATATGAGTGGGTATTACATCCAACCCCTAGGATTAGGCTTACTCCTAGAAGCCCAAAACAAATAGGGATATAACTCCCATAAACATGAAGCATCCTAATGAGTCACATAAGACTTAATGTGCAGATCCCATAGGACCCTTCCCTGCTCTCTTGTTCAAACTCTAAGGGTCATTCCCCGCTACAGGAAACTAAAAACTAGCTGTAGGTCCTCTACCCGTAGAATCAATCACAAGAGGATGATACACTAGAGGATGATAATACAAGGCTGCAAATACTCCATGAGATCTACCGATATTCCCAACTGTAGGTTCAGTAGTCATGGGTCTCTATTCATAAAATTGAGAAGCATGATGTGGAAAATTCACTATGATATGCCCAAACTACCCACATGTGAAGCAAGCCCCTCTACTACCATCTCCTCTAAATGAAGGTGCACTAGACTGCTAAAAACCATCTCTACTAATTCTCTATAGCGTGATCTACGCATGCTGACTAAATTGAATGCGCCTGGCCCACAGACCACCACAAGAATCCCTAGAATGATTACCAGCGCTCTGACTATGTGGAGGAGACACCTTCTGTTGTGAGTTCTGATTACCTACAAAAGAAATAGGGGGTTCCTTGAGGTTTCCAGTCCCTTGATACTGATTACCTCTAACCCTAGAACCAGATGTACCACCTGCAGGATCACTCGACTGACCTCCATGGCCTAATACCAAGTTAGCCTCTACAAGAGTGGCTTTAATAACCGCAACTCGTAGGTTCATAGGCTCAAAGAGATTTATGTCCTCCATGATGTAGGCACTAAGCCCTGGCACAAAGTGCTATACCATCAGTGCAGAGTCTTGGTTGTATCTAGCGTACTACTTGAGCTCATAAAAATGATGCTCATACTTCTCTACAGTCAATGTCAGCTGTCTCAAATTATGAAACTCATCGGTCCTTTGCTGTCTCCACTAATCATAAAGGAACCTCTCTCTAAAGTTTTTAAGAAAGAGTTCCCAAGTAACAATATCCATATGAATACCTAGCTTCTCTTCCTCGATGTTCCACCAAATAGTCACAAAATGTGACAACTACATCATGACATATCTATCTTTAGTATTGCTACTAAAGGGGTGCATTACGAAGACCCTATCTAGGGCTATGAGCCATGTCTTTTCCTCCAAACTAGATCCTTGTCCATCAAAAGGGATAGGCTTCCCTCTTGTCAGGTCCCTCATGTGGTTTGCTGCAACCACCTTTGGGTCCACTATAATAGTCCTCCTACGAGGGCTCCTAGACCTCTCCCTCTATCTCTCCTCATGATGGGAGTGATGGGATACATCTTGCTGCACTCTGACTCTCTCAGGACCAAGGTGATTAAGGATAGCCTGAAGCATCTGTCTAGTATCCATTCCCCCAAACTCATCCTGACCCTCTCTCCTCTGATCACCTCTATAATACTATTGAATAACCTCCTGCCTGACACTCGTAGAGGGGCTAGGATGCCTACCCCTCCCACGGACACCAGACCCACCTCTACCACAGCCTCTAGTGGCTCTTCTTTCAGGCATGATACCTGAAACCAATAGATATAGATACAAAATTCACCACATAGCTTGAACAACAAACTAAAGAATGAATATAACCATAAAGCAATAATTTTAAAAACAAAAGTGTTGTATGTCTATGTTTTAGTTTCAAGTTCAAGCTAGACACAACCTAATAAGCGTACAATTCCTAGAGTTCCCAGAGTAGAAACTAGGGCTCTGATACCAAATGTAAAGCCTCACCAGGGAACCCAAGAGAGATTAACCTAAACATGATACCATGTTTGCTAAATATATTTTTTTTCTAAAGTTTACTTAAAGAGACATACATTAATGTAGAATAAAATACCATTTATACACATGTCATACATTCAAATAGATTACACGACTCAAGGGTTCCATGACGTTGAATTACTTTAAGTAAAACACAACTAAACAACATAACAAAATATTCCAATTGAATAGATATAACAATTCCAACTTACAAAACCATAATTACAATACCCATGGATAACCATGAAACCACCATAAACTCACATCTGATGCACATGTTGTAGGGTATGTGGTAATCACTCTAATCTACTTAATATACAATATCCAGATTAGGTATCACATGTGATACTCTAATACAAGATTTACAATAATGAAATTACATAATCAATAATGAAGAAACATAAAGAGCTCATCTGCAAAGAACCATCAAGAACCTGGTATAAGGACATTGAATCTCAATGGATAAAGAATCACAACCACAAAGGTCCACCCCACTGTGATGAGGACATAACAATAGACCCCACTCAGATATCCAAAACCAATAAGGAATAACCACAAAGAAAGGGATCCTGATAGCTCTCTAATCTAGGTGTACCACACATCATGAAAGGTAAGACTCACTAATCTAGAAGCAACTGACATACGTAGGAAATCTAGACTGTGTAAAGGAAGGTGTCATCATGTACGTCTAACCCTTAAGTTTTGTCCTAGCAATCCCAATGGATTCTGGCACTTAAGTGACCATACACAGAGCTAATGACCTCTCAAACTGACAAGGCCACTAACTATGCCAGGTACCCCTCAAGGAAACTAGCATCTTCTCATCACCATCTTAGTCTATAATAGCACTCAAGCATGGGTGAGGACACATCTTCTTAATTCATTTTAATATCTCTCAATATGTATTTAGTTATCACTTATTAAGTAAACTCTACAATAAGAAATCCAGTAGTCACTTACAGACATAGAACTTATTGCAAGCCACCCCCTACTACACATCTAGGTAACCTACCCTAGGCTCACAGATCCTACAAAGATCTAGCATAGGTCACAACCTAAGTATACCCAAATCCAGTATCCCGCACATCAGGAATGGTCACATATAGGTACACAATCAAATAATAATATCGAAAGGGTCAACATGGTCAGTTTAGGGTAATAACATAAAACACACATGCCATATAATAACAGAAATGCTAGACACCCATCGACCTTTGTATACATCCTATGCCATCTAATGCCCCTATAATAACACATATATGCAAAAGATAACTCGGAAGGATGAAGGGACACAAATGTCCTAAACGACTGAAAAATGAACATAAATGGATAAAAATTTATATCTAACCAATCAAATCATCCATATGCATAAAATAAACCCATTCATTAATCCATTATTCAATCTAGGTTTAAACTTAATTCTAAAATAAACAATATCATTTTAATTAAATCTATTTAAATCCATTTCTAGTATTTAAATAAACTAATTAGAATTATCATTAGATAAATGAGATTAACTAAACTAAACCTAATGTCTTCAGATTAATCAAGAGTTCATCAATTAAAAATCCATATTAATTCCCCTTAATTAAATAATGCATATTAATTAACATTAATAATAAATATATTAATTAAAATTAATAATAACATATTAATTAAAATTAATAATTTAACATATTAATTAAAAATTAATATTATACCATGCTAATAAAAAATTAACAATACAAAACATATTAATAAAAACTAATATAAAAAATATATTATAACAATATAAAATAAACTATTTTAATTAAAAAATGAACTTTGTTTTAAAATTAAAAATTAAAAAAAAAATAAAAAAAAAAAAAAAATTTAAATAAAAATTGGGGGGAGCGGGTCCCCCGCGGGCTCCCCCTCTCTACGCATAGTAGTACACGGGCTGCACTTGGCAGCCCCGTGACTACCACGGCAGTCCACAGATTGCTGGGCAGTCCTGCAACTACCTTGTGTAGCATGAATATTGTTGTACCGTGCGGGGGGTTTGGGGATGGGATCCCACCCCCCAAAACTATAATATTATTTTTTTTTTTAAATTTTCTTTTTAAACTTATATATATATATATATATTTTAAATGGTTTTCAAAATCATTTTTTTCTAAAATAGTTTTTTTTTTAAAACACAATTTCCGAAAATGGAAAATTAGAAAGGGAAATTCTTTTTTTGGTCTTTTCTCACTTTTCAACCTTTTTTGGAAATTTACATTTACTAGTGAATTTTTTTTAACCAGACTGTATTTTTCCAGGGACTCATTTTTTCAACTAATTAATTTTTTCTTCAAAGAGATTAAATTATCCATGCAAATATTTCTTTTCTACTATAGTCACTACTCGAGGGGAGTTCATTTTCTCATTTTCTAGGTCTTACATAGGGTCTTTTTCAACAAAATTTTGATAGCATTTCCCTACCATGCCAAGTCTAAATAAAATATGAAAAATTTAGATCTATGGGTTTTCTAAATATCCAAAAATATGAATACTCTAATAAACCATCTAAGAGCCAAAATATAAAACATGCATCCATCCAATCATTGAAAACCTTAGATTTGCAAAACTGAAAACAATATAAGGAGAAACAAAAACCTACCTTGATTCCAATGCAAGAACTGAAGAAATGTGCCTTTGAAGAAGGTAGAAAATCTGAAAACATCCAAGCTCAATTCAACAAAAAATCTAAAATTTGTGAAGATCCAAGCACATGCAACCAAGAATTCACACCAATCTGCAAAACAACAAGCAACCACAACAATCCCCAATTCTTCAAAAATCTAAAAACACCAAGAGCTCTCCAAAATTCCAAAACCTATTGTGACAGAATGAGAGGAGAATTCCCCTAAAGAGATTCAACTTCCCCTAATTGTGCAAAACCTCATGACAACTCCCTAATCAATCCCTAAAAGGACTCAACTTGAAATTGAAAGTAATTCCAAATTAAATAATTAAAATATCATTTTTTGCCACAACTCAACTTTGACTCCTAATATCTAGTTGAGATTTTTGAATTTGAAAATACTTTTTCAACACATTCATGCACATTTAATTAATAAAATAAATTAAATATTTATGTCACAATAATACATGCAACCAAATACTTAATCATTTAATTAATCATAAAAGTATATTTACTTTAATTTTCAATTAAATACTTAATTAAATTAAAATATTTGAATATTTGAATTTAATTAATTATTCCAAATAAACATAGGATATAATTAAATATTTAATTCAACTATAATTCATTAAATCATGAAACATAGAAAATCACTCAAAACTCAATAAATCACCTGAAAGCGATCACATGCAAAACATACTCAAGGAGGGGTATTCAAATTCATGTCAACTAGACAAATTCAGATAGGGTAGACAAACTGAAACTCATCCAACATTAGGATGATTAGGCTTAGGTTAGGGTTTTGGATCTATATGTTACCTCCCCTCTTTACCATTGAGATGAATATTTATGGGCACGCTCACTCCTGCTAATTCAGGGAAGATGATGCCCTATACCTGCAATCCTATCATCAAATGAACATGCATGTACATACAATATAAAATAGAAAACAATGATAGGGATCGGTTGAACATGTGGATCTTGCAAAGCAAGTAACTACACCTCTGTCCTCTACCACAACAAAACATCAACAAGTACATCAACATATAAGACAACTATACACATGAAAGTATGGGGTAAGTACATCATAATCTGAAATCAACATGTAATCATCATCATAGTAAAATAATCACATCTATCTATGCATATGATAAACCATAACATCATAATCAATAATCACCGTCAGCTGAAAGAATAATAACTCACATGAAAATTAGCCTAAAAGAATTTGGCTAATCAACTGAAACCACTGCCTAAAAGAGTACGACATCATAAATATTTATGGGCACGTTCACTCCTACCATTTGTATGTTACCTCCCATATTTACCATTAAGATGAATATTTATGGACATTGTCACTCCTGCCAATTCAAGGAAGATGATGCCATGTACCTACAATCCTATCATCAAATGAACATGCATGTACATATAGTATAACATAGAAAATAATGATAGGGATTGGTTGAACATGTGGATCTCGCAAAGAAAGTAACTACACCTCCATCCTCTACCACAAAAACACATCAAAAAGTACATCAACATATAAGACAACCATACACATGCAAGTATGGGGTAAGTACATCATAATCTAAAATCAACATGTAATCATCATCATAATAAAATAATCACATCTATCTATGCATATGATAAACCATAACATCATAATCAATAATCACCATCAACTGAAAGAATAACAACTCACATGAAAATTAGCTTAAAAGAATTCAGCTAATCAACTAAAACCACTGCCTAAAAGAGTACGACATCATAAAATGAAAGAAAAATATGAATGGGTATTACAGTCTACTTACCATGCAGCCACCTATGCTCCCTTGGCCCCTTTATGACATCAATACTGAAAGGCTTGACCGACTGGAGGAGGATCACATAGTGGATGTCTGGGAGAAGACAAGAGGATTCTATTACACCTTCAAGAGCCAGAGGTGAGAAAGGATAGAGGTTGGTGATTTTTGAGTGACTACCAGAAGGTGCAATGCTTGAGGACAAATATTCAGCCTACCAGGGGGCGGATGATGAGACAATTTATTGTCTCTATTATATTGATCTTAATACCCTATTTTAAGTATTACCAAAACATTTGTGGACTTATAATCAGTTGAACTTGTGTTAAAGTACAGTTAGAACTGTCAAACCCATGAGTAGATAGTTATGTCATGCTTTGCCAATATTATATATATTGCAGTATTTTATATAGCAATCAGAATGTGTGTTCTAATATTTGGATCAATTTGATTAAGTTTACCTATATGAATATCTTTGCATGATAACTAACTTGCCAGGAGATAGGAGCAGCTTGAGAGTGGTTGACTGCATTTAAAAGAGAACATTGAGGTCCAGCTACAATGGGTAACCATCATAGTACTAGAAGACATGAATACTACAAAGGAGGAGCCACTATTCTAGAAATGTAGGAATGTAGCACTATGATATTCCCTCTACACTCATCACTGTGTTTAATTGGTCACCCAAACTTTATTGCACATGTCGTGGGATGTTAGGTTTCCCTCTCTTCTCTGGTGTGATTTCAGTAAGATCTTTTCTTTTCTATTTTGTAATAAAGTGTCGATCCTCTATTTATAGGGATTTGACTATCATATTGTAAGTTCGAAAGTTTTGGGGAATACAATGTTGTATCTTGCACAACAAGTTAATTGTTAGTTTTATGTATTGTTCTTATGTAATCAGTTCTTGAAATATAATGAAGTGATTCTTGGCTTACCTTTTGTGTTAGTAGATTAGTAGAAGATGACTAAGGGGGCCCACTTGGGAGCTAGATTAGAGTAGAGTAGAGTATATTTACTTTTAGCATTTCCAGCATTTCAGACAGAAGATTACAGTTTATTCCTACAACATTGTACTTTGTGAATGTTCCTGCAGCACCTACAAGGATAGTTATAGTGAATGCTCTAGGTTGAAAGAATAGGCTTAGGTAGAGTTTACAATTTCCAGCATTCATTTCAGTAAGGAGTAAGTGTGTTTACTTTCCTACAGCACTAGTGTAGATTCCTTTCATGCATTTTACCTTCCTGTAGCAGAGGTAGAATTACTCTTTAAGAGACTTAGTGCATATACTGTGTAGTACCATTTCAAGTATATGTCCCTGGGTTGAAAAAATAAATGCACCTCATGGTGGGAGAAGTAATCCTTAGATTGAATAAACTATTCCTAAGAGAGGCTTTGGGTATGATTACTAAGCACCTATTATGAGGTGGTTCAAGATCTATCTTAATTCAATGGGCCCCTTCACATACCTTATCTCTACAAGTTTCCATATCATCAAGGCAACTCACTATTTTTTATCTATAGTTGACTATTGCCTTATGTTATATCAACCAATTGATGCCCAAAATGACATCATATGAACCTAATGAGGCTACATACATATTTACATAAGTTTGGAAGATTAGAAGCTCTAATTCTCGGCATGCTAGACATTGTTCCACACTTCAGTCAACCATGCATACTCAACAATCCAAGATTCAGACATAAATCTAGCTCTAATTGGTAATCTAGATGCAACTCTAGGATCTATAAAGCACTTAAGATCTCCTATATCAATAAAATTTTGTTTCCAAAGAGTTTACCATTCATCTAAATAGGAGTATCTTGAAATTCATCTTTTTTATTGTCAAACGTTGCATGGATGTGATGTTGTACCTAAAATTGTTGACCTTTTCCATTTCTTCTACCTATATTTTGGACATGAACTAGCATATTGAAAAACCTCACATACATAACATCTATCTAGTGGTCCCTTTTTCCTTCAAGCTTGTTTCTTCTATTACCATTCCTATTATTGTTTCTCCAATTATTACATATATCATTTCAAGTGCACATACAAAAATCATATTGAGATAAAGGTTAGAGACAAAATTTCTATGTCTAATGTGAAATTCATACACTATGTGGTGTGTGTTAGACCCATCCTTTTCGACCACTATCAAGGAGATAACCTCCTTTTCCTAGGCCACACCTCCACCATTAACCTTTAAATTAGCTCAAACACTTGGTTTTGCATCAGTAGTTTAGTACCCAAAAACCATAATTGAAATCCAAATTGCATCATATTCCATTATATTTAACATCATAATTTCCATTAACATCTCTAACATGTATTTTAAATATCTTTTCTTTGCATTCAACAGTTAAAGGTGCACATAATAACTAACACATATCAATTTTAAGAGAAATATTTTATTCAGGATGTAACATCATCATAAAGAAAGTCTTTACCTCACAACACAGTAAGAATATCTCATAAAAAGGTCATTCAAAAAATTAAAAACATCATCAAGTAGTTGAAGAAAATAAATAAGAATGATTGAACAAGATCTATTACTAGGAAAATATACCAACAAAATTTTGCATGATACTCAAGGTCCTAAAAAGTAGGAGAAACAATTTTGAGACATGACATCCTTCCCACTACAGAGAGACATCATCTTGATTCCTTATTAAGCATACAAAAAAGAAAAAAAAACCATACACATATATATACATAGAAACTTTTTTAAAAATATATAAAAGTCTATGAGCTCAACTATGGAAATGAACGCTTTATATCCTCAGTGTCCTCCCATATAGCACTATCAATAAAGAACTAGTCTCGCTAGACATTGTAGTGAAGAATATCCATGTTGCACAATTAGATGGTGCATTGATCTTCAATTTCGGTGGGCTCCACTAGCACCACCCCCATATCCTAAACCTACAATGTAGAACAATCAAGAATATGACATGCATCAGTATGATATGGTTTAAGAAATTAAACATAGAAGACATCATGAATATAGATTAAAGTTGGTGGTAGTGAAAGTCTACATACAATAGGATTAATCACTTTGAGCACATATAAAGTATCCCCAGATATCTTGATGCTAACTTGGATGAATTTTTGAAGGAGATAAAACTTTTGTAAGGCTTAACCGTCAATTTTTTTTTATCTCCCTCTTGGAACTATCTAAATTTTTTATTCTTATCAGAATAAATAGTTTTCCTTTTAATTGCTTCTTTCGGTGGACCCCTTATCAATTTCATCTATTTTAACATATCATGGCCTATCATTATCCTATCATTAACCTTGTCCCAGTTGAAGGGGGTTGACACTTATTACCATAGAGTGTTCTAAATTGTGTCATTCCTAGTGAAGCATGGTAAGAGGCATTGTATGCAAAATCTACCAAAAAAATATGCTCTTCACATTTGTATTGTTTATCCATGTAGTACATCTTGATTAAATCCTTTACCTCCTGATTCACTCTCTTAGTTTTCACATCTATCATAAGATGGTAGGCAGTTTTGAAATTCAATCTAATTCTCAAGGAAGTATTTAAGGTTTTCCAAAACCTTGATGTCATCCTCATATATTTGTCAAAGATGATGGTCTTAGGTACCTCATGGAATATAAATATTTCATGCACAAATTTAATTGTTAAAGCTAATGAACCATCTCTAAAATTTCCCAGTATGAATTTTGACACCTTGGTTAGTTTGTCAACAACCACCAAGATGACATCACACCTATTCCTGCTCATGGGAAACCCCTAAATGAAATCCATAGTGATTAATTACCATTTATATCATGGTAAATCATGAGGATAAAGTAATCCAGGTTGGTGGATATGTCAAGACTTCACTTGTAGGCATTCTAAGCACTAGGCTATGTAAGTTATAACATCTTTCTTAAACCCTAGCCATAATTATAGTAGTCTCACATCAAAAATCATCTTGTTTACCCCAGGATGCCCTAAAAAAGGAGTGCAATGGATCTCATCAAGAATAAATTTCCTAAACCCTTATTGGTGGGGAAAATATATCCTACCCTCAAAATATCATTATCATCAAATGTATAACCATCAAAGTGGTAATCAAATGGGTTTATCTCTAAAGATGATTAGACCAACTCATAGTGCTCATCATCTAGAAGATTTTGTAACACCTATCATCTTAGGCATGTCATCGTAGTAGACATAGTTGACAGATGACTTATTCTTCTAAGATAATCCACTACTCTATTCTCTTTACCCTTGATATATTTTATGCAAAATCATATTCACTTAGAAACTCTAAACATCATCTCTATCTAGCATTGAGATTGGGCTATGTAAATATGTATCTAAGTCCCAAGTGATCAATCTTTAATTAAAATGGATTATCCAAAATGTAATGCCTCCACATCTACAATGTATGTACTATCACAATCAATCCAAAATAATGAGGTTCATAGTTAAGTTCATGATGTTTTAGATTTATAGATTCATAAGCCGCTACCTTTCCATTCTGCATTAATACACATCCCACACCTTCACCTGATGCATCTATGATCATAGTAAAATGCACATTGGGATCATGTATAATCAAGATAGGGGTTGAAGTGAGCTTATGTTTCAAAAATTGAAAGGCCTTCTCACACTCATTAGTCTATTTGAATATCCTCCTTTTCCTCGAAAGGGATTTAGTCATTGTTTCTATTCTGGAGAAACCCTCCACAAATTTCCTATAATAGCCAACAAGTCCCATAAATTTTTTGAGTTCCCTCACATTCTATGGAGATTTCCATTCTATAATAGCCTTTATATTATCATGTTCAACTACAACTCCATTTGTTGATATAATATGACCTAGATAATGTATCCTCTTCTAGTAAAATGAACACTTTGACAGCTTACCATAAAATTTTCTCTCTCAGATACTATAAAAATATTCACAAATTTTCTTCTTGCTCCTATAAATTCTTGGAATAAATCAATATTTCATCCATGAAAGTCCCAACAAAATCATCAAGTCTCTAAAAACACTGTTCATCAAATTCATGAAATTTGTCACTACATTCGTTAGACCAAAAGGTAGGAAAAAAAGTATAATGTCCATATCAAGTTCTAAATGTTTTCAGATAAAAAATTAATATGTCTTCCTTCTTAATTTGGATTTTTTGATACCCTAATCTTAGATTAAAAATAATTAGAGCATAGTAGCTCCATTCCTTTAATTGAATAGCCCATATATTCAAGGGAGAGGATATCTTTTTTTTGATAGTTACATTGTTTAGCATTCTATAGTTGATGCAGAATTTCAAGGTACCATCCTTATTCTTTAGAAAAAACATTGGGGATCCCCAAAGTAATACACTAGGGTGGATAAATAATGTACATGAAGGACATACACATACAGTGACAAATTGATTGTACTCCATCTTTTTAGGTTCTCTTAGGTACACTCCATGGACCTCTAGACTTAAACATCTCAAAAGGTCCTCAACCAACATTATTAGATTAATATAGAAATCATAAAAAAATTATCTTGGCACTTCTACGATCTCGTCCAAATCCTAAGTGGTGGCTCTCACCAATACCAAACCTACTAGAGTTGATGACTACTAATTTTTGACAAGAAATAATGACTTTGATGGGTAAAGGACAATTTAATATATCAATGACTTAAGCTCACATAACCTTGATTGGAGGGACCCTAAAAAAAATCTATAATTTTCCCCATTGAGAATTAGATACCCAATCTCCTTACCAAGACCATATTTTTTGGACAAAAACACTGGCTAACAAAAATGTCACAATCTATCCTTTTAGGACAGTCATCAATACATTTGTTTCTCCTTAAAAATATGGTTTCCAAATAAATGGATTAGAACTTCATGATCCCTCCACACCTTGCTAGTACTTAACTTAATTCAAATCAAACTTAGGCTTTATATGGATGTTTCTTCACTCTTGTTGTCCTCCACAATTTGATACATATAGCTATCATACCTCCTAATGCATTAAATCCTTTCCAAACCTTATCTCCAACCCCTTAAAGTTCGGATTATGATACATGTCACATTTATAAGTTTCTCCACCTATTTTTAGTATTTTTCACTAGTGGAGGACTTAGTTATACATTTATTTATCCCATTGCTTACCCTAGGTAGGGTTTCTACCAATCAGGGAACTTTGTTCTAATAAAATCCTTAATACTTAATAGATTTGAATGAAATAAATACCAAAATTAATTATATTTATAGTACATTGATATCTAATTACTCTCAAGCCATCAATTTTCAAGTATAATCCATACAAGATGAATTTGTAGAGTGTATGTGAGGAAATACATAGAAAGTTGTATGTGTAAGAATAACTGAGAGGGGGGGTGAATCAGTGGCCTCAAAAATTAATCCAATAAATCAACCTAAAAAAATTATCTCAAGTATAAAACCTCTAGTTATCTTCAGTCCTACAAGATGTATGCCTTTAAATGATCTTATCAAATAACTACTGCTCATGGTTTACTGTTAATCCATTTTCTTAAGATTTACCAAATAGCAGTCTTAGTGTTTACCGATCAATCCTGTTTTAGTAATGTGTAAAGAAAAACATCAAAGAAATTAACCATATACATATTTGACACATGGATTTTTAATTTTGAAACCCTATTAGGGGAATAACCACTTAGGACCGGTAACCCAAAATTTTCACTCTTCTAAAGTGAGCTCGATGAAGAGCCAACCCTGTTAAAGGTTACAAACACACTATTAAGTGCAACCTTGTTAGAGGATTTAACACCAAAAGTTAATCACTTGACCTCTCCGCATTCACTATGCTTGTTAAGATGAAAAACATTTTGATACTCCTTGGGATGTATCTCAATATATAAAGGATAATTAAATCCTGCTGGGTTAAAAGACTTTATGGTCCAATGGTTAAACTAAAACAATATATGATCTGTTCATAAATACATCTAAACTTTCTAGATTTTTAGATCTATTGTAAGCTCATAATACCTCTTTGATCAATGTTTCTTTTCTATTCCTTTGCTCCACTTCTTTCTGCTCGGTGAATTCTATCAATTCTCTGGTGCTCGATGTATGAAAAATTATTGGCTCTTTTCTCTTAGCCTATATGATCAACTCATGTATGAAGACTTCTTTCTTCACACAAAAATACTCTAGCATTCCTCTCTTTTTGTTATGACTTAATTTTCTCATTATATAGACATGATTTGGCAGTTCTAAGTCCTTCTTGTTTTCTTTGTAGATCACTTCTTGATACTGAAATCTCACCATGCTTGCTTTAGTTTTATCCCATAAATCTCTCCTAGATTTTAGGAATAAAACATGCTTTAAATGTCCTCCTTATCCTTAGATTTTTAACTTGTCGATGAAAACAAAGTTATCAAAAAATTAACTCTATATTTAGCTCTGCCAGCTAAGTTTTTTTTTTGTATCTAAACTTTTGTTCCATCAATTAACACTTTAGTTCTACTCAATGACTACTACAGATAGCTCGGGCAATACTTTAGTCTTCGTCGGTGTCAACTAAGAGTTCCATTGGTAACACTTCCTCGGGTTCCTCTATCTCAAGAAATACTCTCCATCAGGTAACACTGTCCATCGGGTATCACTGTGAACTTTTGATGCTCAGGGTTCACTAACCATTGGGTTACAGTATCACTTAATTTATATGGTTACTAATGAAAAAAAAATTATCTTTTCTGATCTTCAAGTGTTGTTGTAATATGAGTATGATAAATCATACCATATTAAGTTGACATTAATGACAATACAATACATTAACTAATTTAATGTCTTTCATTAATTCTTTGTAGCTTGGGTATCATCAACTTTATAAACTTTAAATCATTCAATCAATTATAGTTCATCAATCTCTCCCTTTGGCATTGATGGCAAAACAATATCAACAAGATATGAAATATGCCATAACATACCAAACTTAGTTTTCTATAACCAATATAAATGAGTGAATCTCGGTAAGCTCTGTTAGCTTAGATTTGATTCTTGCAGCTCTCTCTTTCTTCAATCCCTTCACTAAATAGATGTAACAATTCTGTCTCTTCCTCTGATGTAGAATCTCTTCTCAAATTCTCTCCCTTTGATGGATGGTTATATCTTTGAATATTTTTTCTCCCTTTGGATGATATTTCTTCTCCTTGATGGCTCCTTTTGACAATCTCTCTCTCTCTCTCTCTCTCTCTCTGACACTAATTCCTTTGACAACAATGGATATTTCATATAGAATATATCTCCCCCCTTTGAATATATCTCTTTGAGTTTTTGAGTTGATATGAATAACTCTCTCCCTTTGACAGAAATGACAAAATGCTTTTCTCTTTTATTTAATATATTCCTTGAATTTCCTACCATTAGAAATACCATGACTCTGGTGTTCAGTGCAGATAAGTACCTTTCTGTGTACTGATATATCTTTGCAGTCCTGCTCTCAGCTTGCATCAACTTAATTGATCTTCTGATGAAGTGTAGGCTGATGCAACCTCCTATTCATCTTAATGACTTGTAGACAAGGGTTGAACCCCTAGTATCTTCCTCAGGTACTCAAGTGTATCTTTCAATAATGGGTTGGTGAATATGTTAGAAAGTTGTTCTTTGGATTGGACATATTCCAACATTACCTCTTTCTCTTGTACTTGTTCCCTTAAGTAATGATACTTAATTGATATATGTTTTTTCTTAGAATGCAGTACAGGGTTCTTTGAGATGTTTATTACACTTGTATTATCATAGTAGATAATCATTGGTTCATTGATCTCCATATGCATACCTTTTAGTAGTTGTTTGATCCATGCAATATTAGAGAAATTTGCAGCAACAACCACATAGTCTGCTTCTGTAGTAGATTGAGAGATGCATCCTTGTTTCTTGCTTATCCATGTGACAAGTCTGTCACTTATGAAGAATGCTCCTCTTTTTATGCTCTTTCTGTCATCTATGTTTCTAGCCCAATAAACATCTGTATAGAGTTGAAGCTCAAATTTTCCTTCTCTTTTATACCATAGACCATAGTCCTTGGTGTTCTTGAGGTATCTCAGTATTCTCTTGACAGTAGTCATGTGTGATTCTTTGGGGTTAGCAGAGAATCTTGCAACTATTCCAACTACATGTGTTATGTCAGGTCTAGTGTGTACAAAATACATTAGCTTTCCAATCATATATCTATACAAGCTCTGATTTACCTTGGCTATCTTGTCTTCTTTTGTCAGTTTGCATCCAGTTTCCATAGGTGTTCCAACTGGTTTTGATTCCTCCATCTTGAAAATCTTCAGCACTTCTTTGATGTAGTTGGACTGAACGATGTAGATTCCTTCATCCTGTTGAAGAATTTGTAGACCTAAAAATAATTTAATCTCTCTGAACATTGACATCTCAAACTCTTTGCTCATTTCATTAGCAAAAGATTTACAAAGTATATCATTTCCTCCAAATATGATATCATCAACAAATATTTCAGCAATCAAGATATTATCATCAGTTTCACCCTTCAAATATAGATTGTTATTTTCACTTGTTCTAATAAAACCAATACTTATGAGATAGGAGTTAATTACTTCATACCAGGCTCTCAGTGCTTGTTTTAATCCATACAAGGATTTGTGTAGTCTAAAAACCATGTTCCTCTTGTTAGGATCAACAAACCCTTCTGGTTGTTCAATGTATACCTCTTCTTCTAGTATTCCATTTAGGAATGCAGACTTCAACATCCATTTGGTATAGATTGAATCCTTTATAGGAAGCATAAGCAAGTAGAATTCTAACTCCTTGTAGCCTAGAAATAGGTGAAAAGGTTTCTCCATAGTCAATACCTTCTTCTTGTGCATACCCCTTGCATACCAGTCTTGCTTTGTTTCTTATGACTTCTCCATTCTCATTCAGTTTATTTCTGAATATCCATTTGGTACCAATGACATTATTGTCATCTAGTCTTGGTACTAATGTATATGTCTTGTTATTCTCTATCTGTTCTATCTCTTCATTCATTGCACTAATCCATTCCTGATTCTCAAGTGCAACATTAATAGATTGAGGCTCAAAATCACAAATTAAACATCTAGTGTTTAGTGACTTACTTCTTGTTCTCATTCCAGCCTTTTTATCTCCAATGATCTAGTCCTATGGATGATTTCTTCTAACATATCTTTCAAGTATAGGTTCAGATCTTGGTTCACCATTTTGATCTTTATTTTGATCTTCATCATCGCTCGGTACACCATTGTCAGCAATCTTCTAATTTTTAGTGTTGGTAGCTTGTTGCTTGGGTGCATCATTCTGACGCTTGGTTGCATTTCTCAGTTGCTTAGGCAAGGTGTGAGGTTCTTCATTGTACAAAAATATGTTGTATCCTTCTGGTTCTTTTTTGCTTTCCTCACTCTTTTTCTCAGCAAATTCATCTATTTTTACATTTGCACTCTCAATAATTTTGTTAGAAGCTTTGTTAAGGCATTTGTAAGCTTTTCTTTTAGTGGAATATCCTAGAAATATTCCTTCATCACTTTTAGAATCAATTTTTCCATTTCTATCATCTATCAATATATAGCATTGACTCCCAAAGATTCTAAAGTAACTTACATTTGTTGTGTGTCCATACCATAACTCATATGGTGTCTTATTTGTGTCTTTCTTTAATTGAACTTTGTTTAAAGTGTAGACAACAACACTTACAGATTCCCTCTAGAAGGTTTGAGTGATGCCTTTCTCAATCATCAGTGTTCTTGCACAATCAACAATTGATTTGTTTCTCCTTTCAGCAATTCTATTTTGTTGAGGTGTTCTTGGTGCAGAAACCTATCTTTTAATTCCATGCTCATTATAGAAGTTAGTGAATTCATCAGAAATAAATTCTCCTCCTCTATCTAATCTCAAAAATTTAAGTTCCTTTCCACTTTTTTTTTCTACTATAGCTTTATACAATTTGAACATCTCAAAAGCTTCAGACTTTTCTTTTAAAAACATGACTGTCATCATCCTAGAATAGTCATCTACAAATAGAATAAAGTACTTATCACCATAATAGATCTTAGATCTCATCGGTCCACATAGGTCAGTATGGACTAGCTCTAGAACAAAATTAGAAGAATAGGTTTTTCTCTTGAAACTAGACTTGGTCATCTTACCTTTCTAGAAATTCATGCACATGACATGGTCAGGCTTTGAGATGCTCGGTAAGCCTCTCACTTTCCTTTTATTTCTTATCTTGACCATGTTGTCAAAACTAACATGAAATAACCTTTTATGCCATAGCCAAAAGTCTTCATTTCTAGCTAATGAACAAGTGGTCTCAACAGTATCAAGATAGAATAGGTTACCTTTCGTTCCACCTGTACCGATAAGCTTTCATGATTTATTGTAGACCATTGCCTTTTTGTTCTCAAAAGCTACTTGGTGTCCTTCATTATTCAATTGTGAAACACTCAAAAGATTATAAGGCCCGTTTGTTTGCTGGAATTGATCTGGAATTGGAAAATGGGAATTGGTGAATTGGTATGGCCAATTCCAATTTTGGTACAAAATGAGCATTTCTCCAATTCCACCTCTTGACCTGGAATTGGAATTGACTCATGCAATTGGAATTGAGAATTCAATTTTGAGAAGGGAAACTAATTCCTATTTTCTAATTCCAAGTCAATTCCAACAAACAAATGGGCCCATAGTGAAGTCCTTTCACCCAATATGCATTATCACATCTGATCAGATTATTTAACATGATGGTTCCTTTGACTTCAACTGGACAAGGTGTGTCATTACACATTCTGACTGATCCTCCATTATAATGCTCAAAAGTTTCAAACTTTTCCTTATCACTGGTCATGTGATGAGTATAGTCACTATCAATAATCCAAACATCATTTCTACTAACCTTAGATATGAGTGAATTTTATACATACCTTTCTTCTTCATTTGAGTCATCCTTCATAGAAATAAATATTGTCTCAATGTCCTCATCAGAATCAGTATCAGATTGTTCAAATTTGTTCTTGTAGCAATCCTTCTTGCATTTTTCCTTGTAGTCTTGGGTGTCTCTTCTTTCAGAGTGTTGGTTACTTGTGTAATCTCGATCACCACCTATGTAATATTTCTTTTCATAAGATTTGTCATTGTTCCTATCATTATTTCTTTTGTTAGGCAATCTTGCAACAAAATATCCCATTTCTTTGCAATTAAAACATACCAAGGGTAATTTACCTTTGTACCTTCCCTTACCTCTTTGAAATCTTCTAGCCATTAGGGCTTCAATCTTATCAAGTTCTTCTTTAGCACTATCACTATCACTATATTTTCTCAGAGTGTGTTTGTGACTTGATTTACTTACTTTCAAGGAAGATTTGAATGCACACTCAATATTTGGTAAGACACTATTATCATAATTATTCATCTCAAATGAAATAAGTCTACCAATCAGATAGTCTAGGGTAACATTATTACTAGCTACTACTCTCATCTCTTGAATAACATATACTCTTATAGCATAAACAGAAAGTAAGGTTCTTAAAATTTTACTTACCACTCTTTATTCATCTAGTGTTCCTCCTACTGCTCAGATGGCATTGACAACCTCTTTGATTATGCTATTCTACTGAGTGATTTTTTCTCCTTCTGTCATTCTTAGTTCATCAAATTTTCCTCTTAGGCTTTCTACCTTAGCTCTCAACACATTAGCATATCCTCCATGTACTAGCTTCAATTTGTCCGACATCTTCTTTGCAGTGGTGCATGTTTTGACATCTTCAAATTTAGCATCGAAGAGTGAGGAATCAAGTTCTATCATCATAGAATTGTTTTCATGTTTTTCTCTCAATTGCTCAAGTGTATAAGGTCCCGTGGACAACACATATTCAGTATCCAAGTATTGATTAACATCATTTCCAATACGCGATAGGTGGAGTCTTATTCTTCTTTGCCATGATGCAAAGTTGTCCTTGTTAAAATTAGGTACATCCCTTCTGCTCATCTTGTGATCTTTAGCTTAGGTCGTTAAACCTTCCTTTCAAGCACACAAGCTCTAATGCCAATTGTTATAATAACTGAGGGGGGGTGGATCAATGGCCTAAGAAATCAATCCAATAAATCAACCAAATTTTTTAATCTCAAATATAAAACCTCTAGTTATCTTCAGTCCTACAAGATGTATGCCTTTAAATGATCTTATCAAATAACTACTACTCATAATTTACTGTTAATCCTTTTTCTTAAGATTTACCAAATAGTGGTCTTAGTGTTTACCGATAAATCCTGTTTTAGTAATGTGTAAAGAAAAAAATCAAAGCAATGAACCATATACACATTTGAAACATGGATTTTTAACACGAAAACCCTATTAGGGGAAAAACCACATGGGACCAGTAACCCAAAATTTTCACTCTTCTAAAGTGAGCTCAATGAAGAGCCAACCCTGTTAAAGGTTACAAACACACTGTTAAGTGCGACCTTGTTAGAGGATTTAACACCAATAGTTAATCACTTGACCTCTGCTCATTTACTATGCTTGTCAAGATGAAAAACATTTTGATACTCCTTTGGATGTATCTCAATATATAAAGGATAATTAAATCCTACTCGGTTAAGAGACTTTATGCTCCAATGATTAGACTGAAACAGTATATGATCTGTTCATAAATACAACTAAAATTTGTAGATTTTCAGATCTATTATAAGCTCAAAATACCTCTCTGATCAATGTTTCCTTTCTATTCCTTTTCTCCACTTCTTTCTGCATGGTGAATGTTGTTGGTTCTCTAGTGCTCGGTGTCTGCAAAATTCTTGGCTCTTTTCTCTTAGCCTGTATGATCAGCTCATGTATCAAGACTTCTTTATTCACACAAAAATAATTCATCATTCCTCTCTTTTTGTTATGAGTTCACTGTCTCATTATATAGACATGATTTGGTGGTTCTAATTCCTTATTTTTTTCTTCGTAAATCACTTATTGATCCTAAAATATTACCATGCTTGCTTTATTTTTATCCCGTAAATATTTCTTAGATTTTAGGAATAAAACATGCTTTAAATCTCCTCCTTATCCTTAGATTTTTAACTTGTCAATGAAAACAAAGTTATCATCTAGTTAACTCTATATTTATCTCTGCCAGCTAAGTTGTTTTGTATCTGAACTTCTATTCCATCGGTCAACACTTTAGTTATGCTTGGTGACTACTGCAGATATCTCATGCAATACTTCAGTCTTCATCAATATCAACTAATAGTTCCATCAGTAACACTTCCTTGGGTTCCTCTTTCTTAGGCAATACTATCCATCGGGTAACACTGTCCTTCGGGTATGACTGTAAAATTCTAATGCTCAGGGTTCACTAATCATCAGGTTACACTGTCACTTAGTTTATATGGTTACCAACGAAATTTTTTTTATCTTTTCTGATCTTCAAGTGTTGTTGCAATATGAGTATGATAAATGATACCATATTAAGTTGAGATCAATGAAAATATAATACATTAACTGATTTATTGTCTTGCATTAATTATTTGTAGCTCGGGTGTAATACCCACCTCTAAGGTTACTTTTCAGTTTGTGGATGCCAAACTCTTTTAGGCATTTTGGATGTATGTGTGGATTTAATCAGACAGTTTAGATGATATTTATGTATTAAATTTTGGTATATTCTTGATCCATTACTATCATGTTGTATCATTTGTGTATATGTGATTTATGGTTATTTAATGATGCTTATGTATATGTTAGGATTTCATTTCGATTATGGTTTTCTGACAATACTGACCTTAGATTTATATGCACATGGATCATTGTAAGTTTTTATTACTATTTGATGTGCTTGATATGGTATGGAACATAGTCGTAGTTACTTGCTTCGATGAGATCCACACGATAACCTAGTCTCAACCATTGTTTGCCATATGATATATTCATGTATGTTCGTCTTTGTGATGATAGGTTTGTAGGTACCGGGCTACGTCTTCCCTAAATTGGCAGGAGTGAGCATGCCATATCACATTAATCTCAATGGTAAGAGAGGGGAGATAGTTTTTAGGTCCAAATCCTATCCTAAACCTAATTGCCCTAGTTAGTGGACAAGTATCTATTTTGACTACCCTGACCGAATTCGTATAGTTGATAGGAATTTGTGTATCCCTCTCCTAGTGCATGTTTGATTTTGCATGTGTTTGATTTCAGGTGCTTGATGTGATTATGTGAGTGTTATATCATGTTATTTATTTAATTGAATATTAGTATTTATTGAATATTTAATTGAAAATTTGAGTAAATATGCTTTTATGCTTAATTAAATAATTAAATATTTAGTTGCACGAATTATTGTGAAGTAAATATTTAAGTTATTTAAATTAATATTTTATTAATTACATGTGCAAAATTTGGTTGAAAAAGTTTTTTCAAACTCAAGAGATCTCAACTTGAATTTAGGAGTCAAAGTTGAGTTGTGTAAGTAATTAGATATTTTAATTATTAATTGTTATTTTCTTTCAATTTTGGAGAGGAGTCCTTTTAGGAGTTAACTGAATGTGTTTTCATGAGGGTTTGCTTGATTAGGGGAAATTGAATCCCATTAGCAGGGAATTGGGGTTTCATTGTGGAAATAACAGGTTTTTTGGGAGCATTTTTGGAAGCTTTGGTGCGTGCTTGGTTTTGGAGCATAATTTTGGAATTCTCCTTGCTTGGATTTTGCATTGTGTATTCCTCAATAGTTATTGAGGTAGGATCTTGTTCATGTCAATTCTAGTTTTTGGATCCCTATCTTCTATGCATCTAGAGAACTAAGAATCCTTTGTTTGGTCATTCTTTGCTTGATTATTCTGTGTTTTTGAAGATTTCAATTGGAAGATAATGTTTTAGATCAATTTTTTGTTTATTCTAGTTTGCATGTCAGATCTGTGCTTGTGGGCATAAGGGATTTCATTTTATAGAATTAAATGTAAAAGGGTATTAGGGTTTCTAGTTTGAAATTAATATTGAAATATGTGTTTATAGAAACCTAGATCCATGATTTTCAAAGGAAAATATATATTACCCTAGTACGGAAGTGCTGTCAAAATTTCGTTGGATAATTCCCTATGGATCTCCTAGAAAATGAAAAATTAAACTGCCCTATAGTTAGAACTATAGGGAAGGGAAAAATAAATACCCCCTTTTGTAAATGCTTCTTTGAAAAAGAATTAATTGAAAAAAAATGCTCTTTGTAAAAAAAATACAGAGTAAATAAATTTACACCAGTCAATTAAAAATTTAATAGAAAAGACAAAACGAAAAAAAAACAAATTCCCTATTGAATTCCGTTTTCAGAATTGTTTTTAATAAAAAAAAAATGCTTCATAATATATATATTTTTATAAAATGAAGTTTTGGTTTTAAAAAAAAAAACAAATGAAATTTTTTTTTTTTACAAAAATGATTGGCGAAGGCAGGGGCCACCAGCTCCCCCTCCCCTGTGCTCGGAGTACGAGCCGGCATGGTAGTCAAGACTGCCAGTGTGACAGCCAAAGCTGCTGGCATGGTAGTCAGCACCGGCCGACTGTACCAGTTGTGCCTTCCCTTATAATAAGGGGGTTGATGGATGTGATGGGGGGTGGGGGCTGCAAGGACCCCCCCATGGGTTTTATTATAATTTTTTTAATTATTGCATTTTGGTTTTAAATTTAAGTTTTTAATATTAGTTTTTTTTTAAAAAAAAATTATTCTGTGAACTTAGTGTCATGTTTAGGTTAAGTTCTCATGGGTTCCCTGGCGGGGCATTACATAGGACATCATCAACTTTATCAACATCAAATCATTCAATTAGTTATAGTTCATTAGTATGATTATTATTCCAAAACTTCAACCACGATATTTTCTAACATTTGGGATCATGTGGACAAGGCTTATATATGCCTTCACAAATAGTTCCCATTATCCAACTGACCCACAACTAACTTTTAACACATTTTTAAAAATTTGTTATTATAATTAAAATGTCGTTATTACAACATTGGAGATGCTTTTACATCTTGTCCTCAATTTGCACCAAAACATCATAAATGGTCCTAGATGACACGTAATATTTCAAAATTACTTTATTTACATCAAACACAATAAAACAAGACAAAAAACCAAAAATTTCTCTTATAGGCATGAGGGTACCCCTGCACCATACTCCCAAGGGGAAGAAAAAATCAAGTCCCACTTAAGTGTAGGTCTACTACTTTTTATCCATGATTGAAAATATCATCCTTGCACATCCATAAAGAATCTTCCATGGGAAGACCTTTCCACTTGTCCAAATACTAAAAAATACATCTTGTTCCTTGTCTTCTTGACCTCCTTTGTGTTAATAAAGCACTCCAACTCCATAGGTTTTTTAGGTGGAAGGTATTAGCTCCATTACCCATCTTAAAAGTCTTGTGAACCTATATTATTACTTTAAAAAATATCCCCTTGATAAGGATAAAATTTGGATACATTAAATATAGGTGAAATATCAATCCCACTTCATAACTCAATCTCATATGCATTGGGATCAAACTTTTGAACAACCCTACAAGGATCGATCTTCTTCATGTGCAACTTGGAATACTCTCCTTTAGGAAATATATTTTTCCTAAGATGGGCTAGAAAAAAACGTCCAATGTTTTAAGGACTTCTCTCCTTTATGCATCAACCCTTTGCATGTATTTATCAACACCTCTTTGTAGGTGATCTTTGACCTGTTAATGAAATCCTTCATCGAAACAAAAAAATGTTTACCATGAGAATTCATCCTCTCCATTATACTAATATACCTCAATTAAAACACTACTCTTTTCTGAAAACCATAAATAATTTCGAGAGGACTCTTACCCACACTCTTGTTCACTAAATCATTGTCTGCAAACTCTGCCTGAGGAAAGATCAGATCCCATTGAGTATAATTCTCTTTGGTTAGATATATTAATAGGTTTTTGAGGCTCATATTTTTTGGAAAGTGATCAATTTTGTATGTTATGATTCACTTTTTGGTTTTCATTTATGGCAACACATATGGCATATTGATCGATTGATTTAAAGTTAAGTTTTAGCGATTCAGTTCTAGAATTGACTAAGTACAGAAGCAAAAATACAGAGTTGTTTTTTATATCGAAGATCGAGATTGATGAGTTATGATGAGAAATATTAAAGGAAGATACTGTGGGGTATTTACGACCTTCATCTGAGATCTATTTGGTTTTGGTGACGATTACAGAGAGTTAGAGAGAATTGAAGATAGATGATGATAGTAGTACAGTGAGACAAAGTAGTTGAATAGTAGCGATGTTTTGAGGATTATGACGTAGACTCCTAGAAAGATAAGTTAGATTATGGTTGTGGATAATCTATATTTTGTTATGTAAGAGTGCCGACTATGTATTTTATATTTTCTTTATTAAATCTTTTTTTATCGAGAGTCGACTATGTAATATTTGGTTAAGAGAGCTGACATGGTAAAGAGAAAAGATATATATATATGAAGATATTTTTGTAGAGCATATATATGGATGGATGGATATATGATATGTATGAGATATGAATAGAAGATCAGAGGATTGACAAAGATCATTGAAGAGCTATGATTGGAACTATCTAAGCATTGAAGATGCTTGTTTTGTTCATTATTGAGAACACTTTGTAACATAAGTATTATTGTAAGAGCTCTAAGCTCAGTTGGACCCTAACAGGGTGTTGTATACCTTTAATAGGGTTTTTATTCCTTTAACAAGGAAATTTACTATGTAATATTCATCTCTTAATAGGGCTAGGTCTCCTAACAGGGACACTATAGTTCAGTGCATGTTTGTGGGTACCATCCCCATCAGGGTTTTCCCTTGGCCAGGGTTTCCTCGACAACAAATAATGGTGTTATGAGTTATGTGTTATTTTTTTTATGTTCTTTTCATTTCATCATGTTTATGGTTTATGTGGAATTGGTTTAAATTTTATGTTAAGTGTTGTAATATTGATTCATCCCCCCTCTCAGTATTACTTAATCCTAACAATTCGCATCAGAGCTTTTGGCCCTTGGAGAGAAAGATTAAAAGATTAAGGGAGATCATAATGGATTTAGATAATTTTTAAGAGAACTTTGAAGCTACACTTGAAGACCTTGACAAAGACAAATCTGAGAATGGAGACTTGAGATTCAATTTAAGGAGAGAAGAGGGATTCATCAAGAAATTGAAAGACCACCTTGAACTTTCTGGAAATCAGAGACAAGATCTTGTGGTTCAGATAAAAGAAGATTTAGACAATGATAATTCAAATCAGATAAAGCAACTTGAAAAAGACAATGACACTTTGAATCTTGAGAATGAAGCAATGGCTAAAGAGATTCAACAAGAAAAATATGCTAAATACAAGATTGAAGAAGCTTTGAAAAATGCAAATGTTTTGATGGATCAAATGAAGAATGAGGTTGACCATTAAAAGAACAAGTATCTAGAATTGGAGAAATATAATCAGATCATAAAAGGTGAACTTGTTGAGACAAATAAATGCATTGAGAAACTTCACATGAGTAGTGACTTGATCGATGGACAAAGAGACATACAGAAACCTAAAGGAGATATGACTGGTATTGGCTTCAATGAAGCTGAATGTTCCAAGAATCAAGAAGAGAAACCAGATGTGAAGATTGATGCAGAAAAACCTACTCTTGAAGAACCTAAAGAATAGATCAGACCTTTCAGAGGTAGATGTTTTGGTTGTAACAAGTTTGGACACATGAAAAGAGATTGCTAAGGTAATGCCCCTTTTAAAACTTTTTCTAGTTATCTTTTTTAATTGTAATGCATATGGGCACAAGAAAGCAGAATGCAGGAGACTCAATCAATCTAGATATAGACAAGAAAATAGAGGAGAACCTATAGTGAAACCCACCTGTTATAGATGTAATAACATTGGATACATTACGAAGTATTGTAAGTTGCAAGTAAATTAGGATAGAAGACCTCCTATATGTTACAAATGCAATAATCCAGGTCAATAAGAGAAGTTTTGTAGGTATAATGGAGTAAATAATAGAATAGTACCACCTCCTATGAATACTAAGAAGAATGAAAATGATACTGGTAAAAGTATTGCAGAACTTAAGAGTGATTTTGATAGTTATTTCTAGAAAGTAGATGATAACAAGAGTGGTAAGATATGGAAAATCAAAGAGACAAGTGAGATATTGGTTCAGGGAGAGATAGTAGATTCTACTAGTTCGCCTGATGATAACAAAGAATAATCAACCTGAATGGCCAATCATGGCCTTAGGGGGAGCATTGGATGAAGATATCAGAATATATCCAACCCTTGATTATGTAGATTTATTTCTAGCAAGCTTAGGTATGATATTGACTGACATCATAGAATTTATATCTAAGAGCGCAACATCAGAGGATGGATATATTATGATCATGATATTTATGTTTGACTAGATAGTATTGGATAATGTGAGCTTTTAGAAACTTAACAATGTATAAAGCACCTAATGGTTATCTATTTCCTTACCATTTGACAAGCAGCGACCTAAGGATATCAAAGAGAAGAGAGATTCAGACTATCTAGCAATTACCTTACGTGATCGATCGAAGCAAATACTTAGAATTTAGTGTGTTAAAGGTATTTACATTATCTACTTATACATAAGCTATGGATGTACCTTTGATATATGATTTTGTGCATAAACCTAGGTATAAATTCAAGAAACATCCTTTCAAGTCTTGTGAAGAAGACCCTGAAGGAGCATTTTCTCAGACATCGCACGATGTCTTGCATGTAGAAGACATTAGGGAATACATTCATTGCAAGCATGACATAGTGGGTATTGACAAAATTTCTACTGAATGGAGTACATGACTGATAATGGCAGAATGAGAGATGAATTAAAACATGTAGACAAGTTAAACATTATGAAATTTTTGGACTTATACAAATTCAGCGAAGATGAATGGTTCAAAATATTGCTGAGTAGAGTTCATGATCAGTTTATATGGATAGGTGAACAACCTGTGAAGATCTGTAGTCAATTGATACATGAGATTACTGGACTGGATAATACTAGAGTCATCCTTGTGGCGGAGAAACATGTTAAGAAGCAATTTGAAACCCTAACACACTCAAAATGGGATAGGCAAGCTGTGAAACCTACATTAGACTGTCATAGTTTTACTACTTTTATTCATGCTTTTAGTAGCTTATGCTTTGACATAATTTGAATTTTGGAGACTTTTACACATTTGAGGATCAGTGGAATCCTATGTTATATATTCAGTACCTGATTTTTTAATCAGGGTACACTTGAGATGCTTTATGTTTTGATTCAGTTTCAGTTATGATGATGTCTCATATGGGTTTAAATGTATGAATGTAATATGATGAATTTAGTTTAGGAAACTGATGCTATGCTATTTTAGTTCTAATTCAGATGTGGTTTATATGCATGTATATTATTAATGTCCTGTTATGCTTTCATATCATGTTGTTTTTGACCTACTGATGTGTGCAATGAGTGTGCAGGGAAAGTTGACCATGGATCTAAATTGGGGACCTAGTATTGGAACCTATGTAAATTTCCATGCATTGCAAGGTCATGTTTATATAAAGAAACATGGACCTCATTGTTGATGTGGTTTATTCATAAATTTTGTTTGCATGTGTGTATTTTGATTAGTAATTGTTATGTGCATAAACCATGTCATTTGTTTTAATTCATCGTGCAAAATTTGGCAATTGTCACAATTTAATGTTGACATGGCAAGTAAAGTGAGCATGGTTAAGTATAGGGTTAACTAAGGTTACCTATGTTTAGTACCAAGCTTACCCCTAGGTTAGAAGTTTATAGATAGTCAACTTGACTTAGAAATCCATGGGTTAACTTCAAGGGTAGTTTAGGAGGGTCTTTTGGGCTTCCAAAGGGTAACTGGGGTAATTTTTAGCTACCCAACTTGGTACCCTAGGGGTTAGGGGTCATTTTCAGTCATTAATGAGCCTTTAAACTCATTTGTTTCTCCTCTAAAGTGTAATTTTGAGACTTGAGATAATTTTGAAGAGGAGTGTAACCTTGGTTAACCTCTCCCTTCTTCCAAGTTTCATTTGAGTCCACCCATGGAGAGTTAAGGCAAGTGGGTAGTTAAGGGATGGTTAGGGTCACCTCACCTTTGGGTTAAGCCTTGATCTTGTTGGAGGTTTTTATATTTAGGGAAGGATTTAGGATGAGTTGAGTGTTGACCCACTCTCTACCCTTAGAGACAAATTCAGAATTGAAGGAGCTTTTGGAGAAGAAGGATAGGAAGGATACCTCATCATCAAATTTCAACCCACCTTAGATTTGGATTAAGGTTGGTTCTCTTAGAAGTAAAAAAAAATTTCATGTGTGTTATTTAGCTTGAAACTCCATTAATGGAGTCCTATATTTTTTTTTTGGAGTTATTTTTAAAGTTGAAATTTATTGTTTTGTTTTTATGGTATTTTTATTTTGTGTTGAATTTTGGATGGGTATCTTCAAGTCACACTCACCCTTGGGAGGGCAGAGTAACCTTGAAGGCGTAGTAATAAATGATTCCAGCTAGTGTAGAGTCTCCCATGTGTGGAGGGAAAGACATGGGTTTTCATGATACTCATGATGCCAAGAAGGGCCTAAGTGCACCTAGGGGGCATAAGGAGGTTATCTCATGACTACATCTTGTGTAGATGGTCATATTAGGCCCATGTGTGGCTTGTGTTTTACATTATTGATAATTGTCTTTCTCTAATGTGAGGTCTACTCCTACCCCTATTTCAGAAAGGCCTCTTGGAGACCTATCCTTCTTTTCAACCTTGTATGGGGATTTTTCTTGTTTATGTGATTTCTATGAGTGTGTTTGATTGTTAGTTGAGTAATGCTTGTTTGTATCCTGTTCCAAATTGGATCCCAAAGGTCAGGGGTGGCCTTGTAAATGCTTAGGTTGGGAGGTGATTCTCCATGGTCAACCTCATCATCTACAGGTTCCTGGTGGAGTTTGAAGTTACATTTTGCCCTTATGTGAAAGATGGGTACCACTAAAAATTTTGGTATTTTGGCCTTCAATGTATTATGTTTCTTTCATTTTTACAAAGTTTTTGCAAGAAGTTGAACTGGAAGTATGATTTTAATCCTTATATTGTTTAGTGATTTAATTTTAAAAATGGAACCTGTAAGTATTTGCACTCCTAAATTTGTAATGATAAGCCAAAGAGGTTATTGAAATTTATACTATATATATTGTTAAATTTGATTATAGAGGATAGTACATCCCTTATAGTAGAGTTAATTTTTTTGAATGAAGGATTAAACTATTTCTCTAATGAATGAATATATATCTTAACCAAGTTCATACTTTTTAAATTTAGGATCCTTATGCTTAAATAGGACTTTTAAAATCAATAGGGTTATGGTGAAGGTTAAAAAGGATAAGCTTTTTTTTATATTTCATGTGTTGGTTCAAATAAATTAATTAGTAGTTTAGTATAAAAAAGGGCCTAAGAAAATAAATTGTATTAATGTTCTTTAGAAACAATATTATAATTTTCTAACTCTTAGTATATTCTAGAAATTAAAAAAAAAAAAAATCGTATTGCCTAAATAGTAAATTTCTTTCCTCCAAGTAGTTAGGAATAAAATATAGAGTCCTATGATAAATTAATATTTCAAAGAAAACATGTCTGGATTACCCCTGTTTGGGTACAGACCTACATTATGGGCACAATGTTTTTGGTAAAAAAAAAATGATGAGTCGGGAGGGGAGGGTCGAAGCCCATCCCCATCCCCGCAGTCTTACCTTCTGTAGTGGGCACCGGACAGAGCCCACACGACCCCACTGTGTAAGGCACTAGGCATGAAGGCCAAAGGTTGCGCGACCCATGGACTTACCTAGTGGGGTGTCGCCTCCACCGTGGTCGCCACCACTAAACCCTCTCCCCCTCCCTTCATGGCGATGAGCCGCTCTACGGCGTGAAATGAAGTTATTTTAAAAAAAAACCTTTGCTCTGTGTTTTTCTTTCACCGCTTACCTTCGCTTGATAAGGGATTTCAATAAATATTTTAGGGTATGCTAGGTTTAATGGTTTTTGTTTTATATTTCGGTTTTTATGTTTTAAAAAAAATAATTATTAATCATGTTAGTTTCTCTTATAATTGAATGAGAATAAAATTGGATATTTAATTAGATTATTAATATTGGATTAAGGTTTTAAACATTATTTTTCTATGGCCTGAATTAGATTAGATTCTATTTAATTTAGAAGATTTAATTTGTTTAAATGATAAAATTGGATTTATAGTTAATGCATGTTTTTTCTTTTATTAGATCAAATATAGTTTCTTTTAATAATGTTACTATGTTGTTTCTAATCGAATTTCTTCATAAGGAATTTAATAATGCATAGTATGTTAATTTATAAATAAAGAGGATTAAATTAAATTTATTGAAATTGAATCTATAATGTTATTAGGTTATATTTATTTCATTAAGTTAAATATTAGTGTTGTTAGATGTTATTTATCGATTGGCAGGTATAGACTACCCCTCATCGTCATGTCGACCCTTTCTCAGGGTATTTTTGACGCCTTTGACCTACATCAAGAATAGTTGGCTTTTGGTCAACTATGGTCAAACCTTGACCGTTTGTCTTGATATTTGGACCATGTACTCCCTGTAATCTCTTGACCCTAGGGTATTAATTTCTTAACTTTTTGGTCAACATAGGTTGACTTTCTAGTCAACCATCTCATTTTGTGTGCCTAAGCCTTCCTTAGGACTTAGCAGGCCTTAGTAACTCCCTTTTATGTATTTTAGAGTATAGTTGACTTTTGGCCAACTCTGGTTGACTTTTGGTTAAACTATCTTGATTTGCATGTCGATCAAAGTATCCAGTTTAGGGATCCCTGTAGGTTAGTGCTATGAGGTATCCCACCTATTTCAACTCTTCTGGTTACTATTTCATCTCTGCATCATTGTGTGTGCACTTGCCATACCTTTGTGGTAGTTTAACCATTCCTTTATTATGTTCTTAAAATTTTTTGTTTGTGTGTTTTTGCCCAACTTTTGGGCATGACATGAGCTATGACAGTGAATGACATATATCTACAATATGTGAGATTGATTTATATGATACTGGGATACACATTTTACTATAGTAGTAGACCTAATTCAGTATTTGTAGGAGTCATTATGATGGCTTATAGAATGGTGAAAGAAAATACTAAATATAACCTATGCAAAGTATTGGTACAACAGTTTTTGGAGAATGTTAAGTTGATAAAGAAAGACAAGCCCAAAACCTTCAAATTTGGTTCACTACTAGTCTACATGTACATTCATATTGAGTATAGATTTTTGTGCATGCACCCTAGTGGTTGGAGAAAAGGGATACTTACTGGTATTCATATTTCTGACAGTTACCAAAGATAGAATAACAGATGGGTTGATGGAGAGCTATTTGGTATGATTAAGATTCTTCAGAGGAAGATGAAAGAGAGATAAAGGATTCTTGAAGACTTAGTTGATAAGTACAAAGATACAATCTTTTTCATGGTTGAAACTGATTGTGTATGCTTTGAGGTAGTTTTTCCAAGGAAGAAATGATGTTATCCTATGGGATATGAGGTGAGTTCATAAGTGCTAACTATGTAGATCAAACATGTTCTGGCATCTGAAGTAGATACATCTGAGGAGAGATGGCGTACTTATGAAGAAAATAAGCTAAAGTGAGAGAAGAACAAACTAGAGTCTTGAGGAAAAGGAAATTGGACAACATTATTCATGAATGTAGTGTTTAGGCAGGATTGACTGAGGAATAGTTGAAGGAAGTAAAGAGGAATTTAGCAGAACATTCTTCTGGATTGGTAGGTACTGCTACTCCAGCCCTTCCACATCCTAAAGTTGTGATGGTATCTACTCCAAATAATACTATTATTGATGTATCCACCCCTTCATCATCATTAAAGACCTCGTAGGAAGTAAATTTGGTTCCTAGAGTTAACATTAGATCCACCAAATAGAATTCACCACTTAAAGAACAAAGGACTAAAGGAGAGGAGAAGAAAGCTGAAAGTGACAGAGAAGTATAGAAACTGGACTTGAAGATGATTGAGAAGAGAGCTATTGAGAAAGAGAATCTAGTTACAATAAACAAGTACTATGACAATTTTGAGGAATTTGATAAGCTTAAGATTGAAGATATTGTTGTAAATCACTTACTTGTTTTCAAGAAAAAAATGTTGGAGATTTAGGGCAGTGTACCTCAAGAGTTGTATGGTAGACTGGAAATAAGAAAAAATCTAGCACACATTGAAGATGAGGATATTAGGAGTCAAGCAATTGATAATATGTTACCTGTAATTTGAATGCAAGAGAGAGATAGAATACTTGGTGAACTAATACCTTTATTGAGGACCAAGGCAAGGTTAGTGAAGATTATCGCAAGCAAGTATGAAGATGTTACTAAAAAGTCTCAGAGATGGATAAGATATTAATGAAATCTATTCCTAAGAAGATTCCACCTCCTAAAAATACAATGCCTACACCCTTAGAAATGGGAGAGAGTTCCAAAAAGGTAAGGCAAGTGTTGAGAAGAGCAAAGATGATATGCAACCATATTTCTATGTTTCTGGTGTGCATGTGACTCTTGACACTTCACATGATGAGAAGGATCCAGTTGAAGGAAACATTGATAGTATAATGGTTGAGGATGAAGGAAAAAAGAGGAAGAGTGGAGAAAGGAAGAACATAAAGAAATGGAGCATAAAGAAAAAGAAACAAGAGTTGAAGTCAAAACTGAAATAAACACATCTTTTATCTTATTGTTTGCAAGTAAAGACAAACTTATTGATGTTGATGTTGATCACATGGATGAGGATGAGTTGGTGAGTTTATCTTTCACCACACTCACTAAAGAAAAGGAGAGATCTAAGCAGAAAAGTGAGAAGAAAAACTAAGGTAATGTCTAGAGAAATCAATAATATGAACAAATTGCTTTTAGTACCTATTGTTTTCCAAAGCATAGATGATATAGAAAACTTGAAGTAAGGACTTGATGAGTTTGATGGTCACTATGAGACCCTAGTGAAGATTGCAGAAGAAAAAGTAGAGAAGAGATACTTGGAGCAAAAATTGATGGAAGTTTTCCAGTCTATTTCATGGGACTTGGGCATTCTGAGATCTGTTACTATAAAATCTAAGAGTTGTGTTGCACATGGTAGGATGCTATTCAGTTACTGCATGAACCCAATCAAACATGTTCAGAACATTGAAGACATTATTTCTAAGGACATGGCAGAGAAGTAACAAGGATTTTGGATAAGATGAATGTGTTGGATATAGAGAAAGGGAGAGTCATGAAAAGTTTTGGTTTGTTGAAGAGTCTAATCACTCCTAAGCTATAATTTCTTGAAAATTGCTTATCTAACATCGAGAAGATTGTAGAAGCATTAACAAACTTTATTCCCACATAGGTGAAAGTAGCAGAGACATCATCATATGCACTGAATGGACTAATTCATGTTAGTGAGCTATTGGTTAAAGCATGGAGTGCAGAAGTGAAGATCTTAGAAGATTCTTTTCAAGATATTCTAAAAATGGTGAGCAAGAACTAGTTGTATTACCTTTATGCACCTTTTTCATTGTTTTCAAAGGGGGGGAAGAGAATAAAAATGAATAAAAGAAAAAAAAAATGAATAAGGGAGAAGAGAGAAGAAGGAAAGAAGAAGAGACAATTTTTGTTTTGTGTTGGAACACTTAGTTATTTTTGTTAAGTGTTTCCATCAATGCCAAAGGGAGAGATTGTTGGAAAGTGATCAATTTTGCATGTTATGATTCACTTTTTGTTTTTCATCTATGGAAACACATCTGGCATATTGATCAATTGATTTGAAGTTAAGTTTTGGTGATTCAGTTCTAGAATTGACTAAGTACATAAGCATAAATACAGATTTTTTTTTATATGGAAGATCGAGATCAACAATTTATGATGAGAAAGATTAGAGGAAGATAATATGGGGTATGCAAAAATTTCATCTAAGATTGATTTGGTTTTGATTATTATTACAGAGAGTTAGAGATAATTTAAGATAGGCGATGAAAGCAGAACAGTGATACATAGCAGTTGAATAGTAGCAATGTTTTGAGGAGTATGATGTGGAATCCTAGAAAACTAAGTTAGATTATGGTTGTGGATAATCTATATTTTGGTTATGTAAGAGCATCGACTATGTATTTAATATTTTATTTATTAAATCTATTTTGTACTGAGAGCTGACTATGTAATATTTGGTTAAGAGAGCCGACTTGGTAAAGAGAAAAGATATATATATATATATATATATATATATATATGAAGATCTTTTTGTAGACCGTATATATAGATGGATGGATATGTGATATGTATGAGATACAAATAGCAGAGTAGAGGATTGACAAACATCATTGAAGAGCTATGACTAGAACTATCTAAGCATTGAAGATTCTTGTTTTGTTTATTACTAAGAACACTTTGTAACAAAAGTATTATTGTAAGAGTTGTAAGCTTAGTTGGCCCCTAACAGGGTGTTGTATACCTTTGACAGGGTTGTTATTCCTTTAACAAGGAAATTTACTATGTAATATTCAGCTCCTAATAGGGCTAGGTCTCCAAACATGGTCACTATACTTTAGTACATGCTTGTGGGTACCATCCCCACCAGGGTTTTCCTTTGGCCAGGTTTTCCTCGACAACAAATAATGGTGTTATAAGTTTTGTGTTATTTGTTTATGTTCTTTTCATTTCAACATGTTTATGGTTTATGTGGAATTGGTTTAAATTTTATGTTAAGTGTTGTAATATTGATTCACCCCTCTCTCAGTATTAATTAATCCTAACAATATTCACCACCTTATTTTTCCTATATATTCAAGGATGATAAGAAGAACTGAAACTAAGGTCATTACCAACTTTCTCCCATAAAGTTCTCTAAAAGTGACCAATAAACTTACCATCTCTATGTGAAATAATATTCAAGGGAAAACAATGAACTATTGCCACCTCCTTGAAGAATAAACCTACAATGTATGATGTATCATTGGTACTTTTGTATGGGATAAAGTGAGTCATTTTTTACAACATTTCCACCACAACATACACTAAATCAAAACCCCTTTGTGTTCTAGGTAACCCCATGACAAAAATCATGTTAATAGACTCCCAGGGTCTATTTAGAATAGGAAGAGTCTGATACAATATTGAATTAGTGCTACATCCCTTAGCCTTTTGACAAATAGTACAAAATTTCAACAAACTTCCTTACATCACTTTTCATTTTAGGCCAAATATAGTATCTTCTTAACTACTTTAATGTCTTATCAAGAACAAAATGAACTGAAAGACTACCACTATTCTTTCCCTTTATCAAATTGTCTCTAATTTAGCATTTGGGCACACAAAGTTGAGCCCCTTCAAATAAAAAACTCTCTTGAATCATAAAATTAGAACTGACTTTATGAGAAACACCATTAGATTGGTAACAATATGCATAAATATCCTTGAAATCAACATCATCTATATACACACCTTTTAGGGATTCAACGCATACACTTTGAAATTAAATTTCTCACACCATTACTATCCTCTCTACTCAATGCATTAGCCACCTTGTTTGACTGCCCCTTCATATGTTTGATGGTGAAGGTGAAACTTTCCAATTATTCCACCCATTTGACATGCCTATGACTGAGTTTCTCTTGATTATTCAAAACCTGAAGAACATGATTATCAATATAGACTATGAAATCTTTTGGAAGTAAGTAAAATCTCCAATTTTTTAAATATTGCACCATAGCATACATTTCTAGGTCATAAGAGGAGTATTTGTTGGAAACAATTGTTTAATTGTGTGTTGTCCTTGATGTTACACAAATGTCATATCAGTCATCAGACAGAGTCTACCGAGTTTAGAATGTCATATCAGTCATCAGACAGAGTCCACCAAGTTCAGAATGTCATATCAGTCATTAGACAGATTCTACCGAGCTAAGAATGTTCAGCAAGGCAGTTTACCAAGTCTACCGAGTTCAGACGGTAAGAGAAGCAATTTACAGAGTCTACCGAGCACTCCAGAATACTATATCGAGAAGTTAGTTACTACCGAGTTCGCACGGTCAACTAAGGAAAGTTAGTCTTTACCAAGTTCGCACGGTTAGCAAAGGAAAGACAGTCTTTACCGAGTTTGCAATACTTACCGAGTTCATTCGGTTACCAAAGGATTTAGCAGAATCTGCAGTATTCACCGAGCATCAGTTGAATATCATTTTAGGTCTGTGTCAGCCTCCAAAGGTTATTATTTGTGTTAAATATGTATGCAGCCGACCAATGTAATATGTAATTAATTGAAACTTGTTATTGGGCCGACTTGATAACTTGAAGGGTATATAAGAAAGATCAAGTTGCGAA
>MU223214.1:730713-744203 GCA_018584345.1 Thuja plicata
GTTCTAAAGACCTCTCACAAGGCCACTCCTCACAGGGTGTTTAAATCCTCTAACAGGGTCACACCTAACAGTGTGTTTTGTAACCTTTAACAGGGTTGGCTCCTAATAGGGCTCACTTCAGAAGAGTTAAAATCAGTAACTAGTTGCATTGGTGGTTTTCCCATATTGGGTTTCCATGTTATATCTGGTGTTACTTGTGTTCATGTTATTTGTCTTATGCATGTCAATAACTGTGAATGTTTAATGAACAATAAAAGGTTAATTTACCGAGTAACAGTAATATATATTGAAGACATCTAAGGGACTTGTGGATTTATTTTTGTGGTAACTGATTCACCCCTCCCCTCTCAGTTACTCCATCCATATTTCCAATAGTATTTCTTCTATCTTCATTCAAATTTTCACTAAAGAAGCAATAGGTTTATTTTCTTGACTCAACATTTCTCCTATTGCATAACCACTAGCATCACATTCAATGGTAAAGACCTTATTAGAATAAGATAAAGCCAATATAGGTTTTTGAGCTACCCTTTGTATTAAATATTGGAACTCTTTTAAGCCTCACTAGACCATACAAACTACTTTCTCTTATCCCCCTTTATGGTATCAATGACTGGAGCACATATATGATTCAAAATTCTAATGAATTTCCTATAAAAACATGCCAAACCATGACAACATCTTACCTCACTAACTAATTTGGGTGTAGGCCAATTTAGGATAGATTCCACCTTACTAGGATCCATCCTCAAGGTGCCCTTTGTAACCACAAAACAAAGATACACCAACTCTATCTTCATAAACTCACATTTCTTCAAATTAATCATTATTTTCCCTTAATTCAATCTTCTCAAAACCAAATCCAAATAATATAAACGTTCTTCCTTACTTGAACTAAAAATAAAAATATCATCAAGATAGAGAACTATGAGCTTACCAATGAAAGGCTCGATAACTCTATCCATTAACCTTATGAAAGTGCAAGGTGCATTTGATAGACCAATAGGTATTACAAGCCTTTCATAGAGCCCTTAATTTATTTTAAAGGTTGTCTTCAACTCATCTCCTTCTATGATCCTGATTTGATGGTATCCACTTTAGAGGTCTATCTTGGAGAAGTAGGTTGCCCTAGCAGTCCACGAGATCTTCTAACCTTATAATGGGATACCTATATATGATTTTGATCTTAATGACCCTATAATATGTACACATCCTCCATTCACCTCCCTTATTTTGTGCTAAGATAGTGGGGACCGCTCAAGGACTAAGGCTCTCTTTGATTAGCTCCTTATTAAGAAATTGCTAAACTTGTCTCTTAATCTCTTCACTTTTTGTGGGGTGATCTTGTATTTTTCCTTATTAGGTATGATAGAACCTTATATGAAGTCTATATGGTGGCTAATATCCCTCATTTTTGGTAGGAAGTATGGTATTTTATATACCACAATGTCAACATACTTTCTCAACAATCCTTGGATCTCCATAGGCAAATCATCAATCTTCACTAGTATTATGACAAGCCTTGGTATAATCATGATTGTAAACCCTATATCCTCCTCTTTCATGGTCTTTATAAATTCCTTTTCTCCCACCAACATCACACTAAATCCCACTTTAGGTGGTTTTTCTTCATCTTTCAACTGTTTTAGGGTATATGAGACTCAATCCTTCTCTTGACATATGTGTTCTTTCCTCCATCATGCTTGGCAATTATATCATATTGTGATGTCCTATGAGGGAGTTGGAATTAAACATCCATAGTGATGATTTCAGACAAGACCTTGTCCTTATATCCCCTATATGGAATTCTACCCAACATTTCTCATTCACTAACACATGTTTCCTTTTGTTTGTATGGAGTGGCATGGGGAAATATTTTCAACTTTAACTTCTCTACAAATTTCAACAAAAAACAAATCATTAGTACTAACAGAATCAATAATAACTTTACAATTTTTACCTTGGCATTTTCATGTAGTCCTGAGGAGTGACTTTAATTTTGGTAGTTCCTTCTCTATGGGAACTTTGATCAAGGTTCTTCTCATCAGAAATGACTCTCTAACTTCCAGATTATCCTTGTGTGATGTGTAATCAAATCTTTAATTGTTGTCACCTTATATAATATGATTTATTCTTTCACCTCCAAATGAAGTAGTATATTGTCTTTCAGGGTGTTTTCATGCTTGATGGCCTAAAAATTTATTATATTTGTAGCATTTCCTCATGAATTCTCTTGATTCTCCTCTTTGACTTCCAAATATACCTCTATAATTGGTTATTCTTCCTCTAAAAATTCCCCTTTATTTTGATATTTTTTCTTGTCAACTACTTGTCTCTCCTTGAGACCTTTGGGACTGTCCTCTATAAGAAAAAGTATATCTTCCTCTAAAAAATTTCATTCCCCTACCTCTACTTTGTTTCTCTTTATTCCTTTTCAACTTTGCTTCAACCTTCAAGGATAGATAATAACATTCTTCTACTATACTAGGGGTTTTAAGACTCATCTCATCTTGTAGGATATGTCTCAAATCATTGAGGTATGTTGCAACTTTATCCACAACATCATCCATATGGCTTGATCTAATGCTTAACTTATAAAACTCCTTTTTATAGATATTCACATCCTTTTCTTTTTGCCTCAAATTGTGTAGTTTCCTATACAATTAGATATCATAGTCACTAGGTAGAAATTTACCCTTCAATTTTTCTACCATTTTATCCCAAGATGTGATCTTTTCTTTGCACTTATTCTTTCTCTCTTCTTGTACATAATCCCACCATAGGGATACATTTCCTTTTAGGTTTGTTCTTTCCAATTTTACTTTTTTCCCCTTGGGTATATCCTCAAAATCAAAATAGTTTCCCATTTTTCCTATCCAATATAGGAGTTTTTCCTCATTTAGAATTCTTGAATATACTGGGAGTTTCATCTTGACTTTGGAACCATAAATCTTAACTACCCTTAGAAATATCTCTAACCTCATCTCTACAACATCTATTTCTTCTCCATGTTCTTCTTGTGGTGTGTTTTCTTCACCCACTGCTTCTACTTCTTGTTCACTCAAATCTCTTGTGACCACTCCTCTTCTTTGATTAGTCTCAACTATTAATATTTTTGCATCAAGGCTTTCCCCCATCACTCCCATTTCATGGGAAAGAGATTATCTCACCTCTGTGACTATTATTTCCACATTCACCCTTGGAGGCATCTTTTTGACTTGACTTCTCTTCTACTTATTTTTTGATCCACTTATCTTTGCAACCTGGTCTCCTTTTCTCTAATACCAATTTGATGCAAAGCAAGGACATAAACATACAACAAAAAAAGGGTTGTACTATATCCCTTTAAAATATCTTAGGTACATCTTGTGCCTCTAAAATTGAACATATCATAAGGGCTTGAAACAAAAATATTATAGAAATATAGACACCATAAAAAAATAATTTTGGGACTTCTAGGATCTTGGAAAAATCCTAAGTGGTGGCTCTCACCAACACCATACCTACTAAAGTTGGTCACAACTAGTTTTTGAAAACTAGGATTATAAAATTTTATTGAATTTGGAATTTTTTTAATTGATGTCAAAAGGTGACAGGAAGAGTTAATCAAGTGGAGATGTTAAGCATGGTGAATTAGATGGCATGGTGAAAATCAAAGGATTCATAATAGGTCTAGTATGTGTGAGAAATATGTTCAACATATGTTATGCGGTATAAGTTAAGAATCTATCATCTACATTCTAAGTTGACATGCTACATATAATCATAATTGAACAATTGCAATATGTATTTTTTGTGATCATAGATAAAATAGTTGATTAAGTTTACACCGTGTATGCACATGAATAAGTTTTTTTACACCATGTATGCACATGGGAACATTTCTACATTCAGGTGTAATGGTAACAATCATGCTAAGTGTATTGTTCATGGTCATTGAAATTCATTATAGCTATGCAAGGATTAGAGACTTCAATGTTTGATATAGACATTTAGATCGAAAGATAAATCAAAGACATATTACACATAATTTTGGTTCCTATCACCCGAGCGACAAGAAGGGAAGAGAGAAGCAACAGGAAGAATAAAAGAATCAATTAAATATTCTCTTTGTCGATAATGATAGTCATAGAATGATGTCTACAGTCTCAGTATGAATCTAGTAAAGATCAGTTGTCATTTCTTTGATTTTTTTTTGAACATTTTCTCTCACATCGAAGAAATTTGTGATTATTGTTTTATCAGTGACTTGATAATATACCATACCAGAAATGCATGCTTTATCTGTTAGAAGATGTGACTGGATGTTAATAATCTATCATAACTTGTTAACTAATCTACATTTTAAAGGGCATAGTGAGATTGGTTTTTGGTTTAGATCTATGATAAATATCAATCCAAAGTATTCATGAAAGAAGATTGTGGTAATTCAATAAATTAGTTGAAAATGGTTGATTTGAAAATGGTTATTCAAACTAGTTGTGAGATAAGTATGGATGTTCAAAATTTGGTTTTGGAGATCAACTGGTATTTCAAGAAATGAAATACTTTTGTATTTCAATATATTTTAGTTGATGAGAAGGGAGTGATGATGACTTCATAAAGAAAATATGTAAGAACACATGATGTACAAAGGAATAATGGATGTACATTGTGTAGAGAACATGTGAATACATGAAATTCAAAGAAGAGGGATGAATATTTGTAGATAGAATAGTGAATCAAGGGCTTGATATTTTTTGATAACTTTAGACACCCTAAAATGGACATACTTGCGACCTTACATTACAAACACTAATTTTCATCTATTAATTAATGATTTTTTAATCATTAATTAATCATTTATTTTCTTATCATTTCATCCCCCAAATCATCTAATCAAATTCTCAAAATTATTGAAATGACAAGCAATCAAGGAGGAATACAAATTAATGCAAACCAATAAAGCTTGAATCTTCTATTGTCTCTCTCTACTCCTTCTGAAATACCATGTGTGTGGTGCTCAGTATTGGTATTGAAAGCATCTATGACTTGGGAGCGTCGAGAATATGATATTTGATTTTGATTGCAAGAATGCTTTGAATGCTTTTAGCAAGAATCCTGCAGAGTAAAGGTGTACAAAAGATTGAAATCCTGGATCCTTCAAATGGTTATGAAGGGGTAATTATATAGAATATGGAAAATGATTTGGATGGTTGAGATTGATCCCAGAGACTGGAGAATGAATGGTTAAGATCAAAAGGAACTAGAGAAGTAATCAGTAAACTCCACCTCTTCAACTAGGAGAGAGGAGGTGATTTTTTAGTTAACCAAGGAGAAACCAGTGAACTTCACCTCTTCAACTAGGAGAGAAGAGGTGATGTTTTAGTTTAACTAAGGAGCAACCAGTAAACTCCACCTCTTCAACTTGGAGAGAAGAGATAAAGTTTGGTAAATTGAGAAGCAACTAGTAATCTCTACCTCTTAGACTTGGAGAGAAGAGGTAATGTTTAGTTAACTAAAAATTTGATCATGAGTTACATTTTTGAACTTTGAGAAAAGATTTATTTGAATATTTAATTAATCTTTGCAATTAAAGTATTCAAACATGTAACAATTGAATTATTTTTGGATTTAAATTGAATTATTGAATGAAATTAAATTAATTTAATGAAAATAATTTAATTTAATTAGAATAATTAATTAATAAGTTTAAATATTTAAATTTAAACTTTAGGAAATTGAATTTAACTAATTAATGAAGATTAATCGATTAAGGTTATTTAATTAAATATAATTAATTATTAAATTAATTTTGGGGATATGATTAGATGATTTGGGGAATGAATTTAGAAGAATATAGATGATTAATTAATGATTAAAAATCAATTAATTAATAGATGAAAATTAGTGTTTTAATGTAAGGTCACAAGTATGTCCATTTTAGGGTGTCTACAATAACAATGAATGAGGTTCTTGTGTTGTAAGTATAAGGTTTGGAATAATTGTTTGTTTGTTGTTGTTACAAAAGTGACTATATATAATGATATGCTATAGGATATCTTTGTGTTCATAGTGTATATTTGTTTGGTCAAATCATATTAAAAAGGTACTATGATAGAATGAGATATTTGATTGTCTTCCTCTTGTGAATGCAAATGTATAGCAGGATTTTAGTTTTTTAAATGCATATTTAGTTGTGAAGTGATGAGTTTTGAATCTTTCCATGCTCATGAAAAAGTGTGTGTAATAGTTTGCAAAGGCTTTGTAATAAGGATTGTGATTGTAGGTTTAATTGTTGGTGTAGAATGATCTTGGTGAAATTGCAAATCTGATATTAGTATGTTATCATGTTTATCATTGATGTATAAGAGGAGAGAAGGGTGTTAACACTGAGTTTTTAATGATTGATGATAGTGTTCTTATTTTTTCATGTTTATCATTCTTGATAAGAGCGGGTTGTAAAGAGGAGATTTGTGGAACAGAGACAAGATCTCTGTGGTGTTGATTTGTATTGTAATAGAGTGACCCTCTTATTTAAATTTCTTCTTTTCTTATAAATAGAAGTGGGTACTTAGATTGGAAGGGATTGGTGTTCCTTGAAGTGGGTTCTTCTAAAGTAATTAAGGTTTTTGTGCTACTTGAAATGGGTGTTCCTAAAATGAGTAAGATGTTGGTGCTCCTTAGAATGAGTGTTCCTAAACTTGTAAGGGGTTAATACTCCTAGAGTGGGTGCTCTAAAAATTTTCCATTATGTCTTAATAAAAGATGATCTTAAAGTATTTTTTAACCCTTAGGGGTTTTCCACTATAAATAATTGTGTCAAGTGTCCAATTGTGTGGACATGATTTTTTGTTTATAATTTCTGATATCAGTTGCACATACATATAATGTTTTTGATGTTATCATAAGTTTTCTGCATATGATAATAACTTAAAGTTAAAGTTATTGAATGGATAAAGATCTCCTTGTTTTATAGATCACTGATTCATCCCCCCTCTCAGTGATCCTAGTATTCCAACAAGTGGTATTAGAGAATTTTTCCCTTTCATAAGTTTAATAAACTTGCGTTGGTCTTGGTAGAAGGAATACTATGGGTAAGGACTATCAGAACAAGAAAATAAAGGATTTTCCTTAGAATAAATTTGATTTGCATGTTGTTGATGATTTTTCTAATAGTTTGGATTTTAAAGATTGTGGTGCAGATTTATTTGATACTCATACTAATTAGGAAATAGAAGAGGAAGAAGTGATTGGACTTGAAGAATAATTTCTTTCATTCCTAGATGTGATCAAGATTCTTAGAAAGGAAAATTGGGATCTCAAGGTATGCTTACAGGAAAGTGTTGAGGTTAATAAAGTTGTAAAAAATTATAGTGAATCTAACAAGATGGTTGAGTTTTTAAAGGACCCAGTTTTGGTAATGAAAAAGACAAAAGAAGAAGTGGAAGTCAAATCAAAAAACAAGGAAGAGGTATGTAAAAATTTAGAAGATGAATTTATTTCTTTGAAAATAAATTTCAATAATGATTCCTTGTTAAGAGAACAATTCCTTAAAGATAACTTGGTTGTAAATATGAAAACTAAAATTTAAGAACATAAGAGGATAGAAGATGTAGTAAGGTCTGATCTAGAGATTAAAAAGATTAAATGCTTGAAACTTGAAGGAGAATTAGTTGCATTGAGGAAAGAGTTGGAAAGTGTCAAGAGTCCATCAGAGAAAGGTCAAAAGTTTGATCATAGTACTAAATTTTTGAATGATATGTTTGATAGGAAAAAGAATTCTAAGGATCATACAAGATTGGGATATGAGTTTGGGAAAATCTCTTTAGAAGGATCTAAACACAAAACATTGTTTTATACTATAGATGGGAAGAAATTTATAGTCAGGAAAACACAAGGGAATAAGGTTGATTTAAATAATTATATTGTTGTACCTAAGAGCATAGAGAAAATGAAATCAAATGATAACACTACTACTAGAAGATAATTAAAAGGAATTCACAAAGAAAGAGGAAGTTCTTTCAAATTCATACATTCATCACACTCTTAGTATGATCAATCAACAAGGTACAATTACTCTTTTCATGGTTATTGTTATGTTTTTAATACTTGTGGTCATAAGGTTGCAAACAAGTAAGTTTGTTGACAAGAGATGGCTTGGATTTTCAAGAACAAATTCTGTCATGAATAAGGTATGTTATAACTATCATAGTTTTCGTCATAAGATTGGAAATTGTAGAATCTTTAATAGAAGATATACAAAATTTGTCAAGAGATATGTGTTCTTGTAAAATAAGTTTATAAGGTATTATAAATGTAACAATCTTGGACATATAGAAATTTTTGTAGGAGTGTGTTTGACCAACCATCTAGAAATGACAAGAAAAAGGCAGATACTATGAACAAACAAAACAAAGAATCTAGAATGGTGTAGAGAAGAAAGTGAAATCAAGATGATAAGAAAGAAAGGTGAATCTTTGAAAACTCCCTGTGTACTCCTTGCACATATTGTGTCATCTAGGACCTGAGAATTAGTAAAAATCAGGGGTATTCTATTATGGTAACATATTTTATCCCTATGAGGAAGAGAATAAGGTATGGCACTATGAATCTATTGTTGGTGTCATAAGGTGTTAAAGGAAAGATAGTCTATTCTGCACTATTCTAATTAACTTGATTATGAGGATATGTATATGAGTTTCATGGTGATAGGGTTGTATTGAAGATGTAAATATGTTATCAAGTACAAATGTAGTGAACGTTAAACTTGTTTACATTGGGTGATTGATCTCAAGAATAAGTGATTGTTGTTTTGTGACAAACAAACATGATTTTAATGGTTGTTAAGGTGTTTATGCAGATTGGATGAGTTTTTTCATCCAATGCCATTTAGAAAATGAGAAAGATAGAAGTTTGTGAATATTCATCTACCATGATGTGTCATGTGATGGAATATCTTCTAGATTTATCTTTACTATATACTTTTTACTTGTATTTCCTTGATATAATTCTTGCATGTCTAAAATTTTAGAGATAGTTCTTTGCATTGATTTGACAATGATTGATAGATAGTAAGTATACAATTTATGATAGAAAAAAATATTGCTACGATATAGAATATCTCATAAGTTATACAATGTATCAGAAGATCAAGTGTTTATCTACATACGTTTGCAGATAGTAACAACATGTGATGCATTCATTATGTTGATATAATTATGCTATATATTTCTACTAAAAAGTCTATTGTAGAAGTTTGATTTTGATGTACAATGATAGTTCATAAGTGAGATGAGTTGATTAATTAGCTTTCAGTAATAGTTCATCATGTCAAAGGAGGTGACAATGTTAATAGAAATCTCAGTCATAAACTATGATAGAATTAATGGTATTCATTGTTAAATTTGAGCATATCATTTTTGAAAGAATATATGATCTTATTGGTTTTCATATTACAAGAAAAAATTGAAAGGGAGCATGAAGATTTGATGTCAAAGAACTTAATGAAGTAATGTGTTGCAAAGATCAATCACATTAACTTTTGTAAGGAAGTGTTGAAAACATTTTGGTAAGATAGAATGTTCACTATTTTTATAAAATTCTTTGAGTATTATCATTCATAAGGTACATGTGTATTCTAGATATCACATTGTTACAAGTGTCATAAGTAATTGAAAGAAAAAGAAAAACATATCAAGATATTGAAACAAAATTTAGACTCAAAGGGTGCAGTTGGAAATCTTGAAGTTGTTTTTAAACAAGTGGCATATGTTAACAGAGAACAATTGATTTTCTAGAAGGTAAGTATTATGTTGGATATTTAAGTTGGTACAATGTGGATTTGTATCAAGGTTGTTAATTTTGCACATTATGGTAAGTAATTGCAGCCATTACCAAACTTCTAGAGGTTCATACTCAAGGGGAACAAGTTGAGATACTATTTATCCCTTTGTCATGTGTTGTCAGAAGGGGGAGATAGAAGTGATTTTTGACATCAATTCCAAAGGGGGAGTTAGTTTACTTTGGCATGTTTGTCATTGATGTCAAAAGGTGACATGAAGAGTTAATCAAGTGGATATGTTAAACATGGTGCATTAGATGACATGGTGTAGATCAAAGGATTCATAATAGGTCTAGTATGTGTGAGAGATATGTTTTTCATATGTTATGCAGTATAAGTTAAGCATCTAGCATCTACATTCTAATTAGAAATATTTCATATAATCATAATTGAACAATTGTAATATGTATTTGTTGTGATCACAAATAAAATAGTTGATAAGTTTACACCATGTATGCACATGAAAAAAAGTATACATTCGGGTGTAATAATGACAATCATGCTAAGTGTGTTGTTCATGGCCATTGCAATGGTCATTGCAAGTCATTATAGCTATACAATGATTATAGATATTACACACATTTTTTGATAATCCTAACGGATCATATTTTCCATTAGTATAACAAAGAAAATACTTTTTGGACTATCGGTTTACATGATCACCGAGTTATAGCATACAGTCATACACAAAAGACACCGAAATAGTCAAGTGTAGAGGACACCAAAAATAGACATGTCAATGGTCACCAAAAATGTTAAGTTTAGTGAACACCGAAAGACAGTTCACTAGAGGAAACTGACAGATAGTTCATAGGAGGAACCCGATAGACAGTTCAAAGACTTCACCGAAACATAGACTACTAAGCAACCCAAGCACCAGTCTACAAAGAGAGTTATAATTCTGAGAAATGTGGATCTATGTTACACGTCAGATAAAATACTTTAGTTTTATATTTATCTTTATGCTTAGATTTAAAACCATTTATTGAGGAACAAGTAAAGAATACGTAATTGTTTTAATCAATCTAACTGATTGAAAACATGCAAACTAGGATATCAAGGTCAAGTTGTAAACCTTTGATCGTAGAGTTATCATTGTAAAGTGTTTCAAAATAGGTCAATTCATTATATAAATAGATGTGTAATGAATCAAAACAAGATGATGTGATGATGATTGTAGCGTCTAAGGATTAGACAAAGGTTTTCATGCATAAGGACACAAAAGATGAAATCAGTTATGAAGAACAAGATTCAAGGCTACCAAGCAGGATAGAGGTATTAATCAATCACTATAGGTGATACTCATACATTGTGAATTTAAAGGATCTGTACTACGAAATTCAAGATTGCTTATACTCAGGTCAACAAGTATTTTTGACTGCATTCTAACAAGTTTATCAAATAGAAGAAATCCTTTAAGAAGGTGGATTTAACAATACTTTGTAAATATTTTAATTGAGTGCACACTTAATAGTGTAGCTAAATCTCTTAATAGGGTAGACCTAACCAGTCTAAACATGTTACTCCTAATAGGGTAAGATCAACAGAAGTGATCAAATTTGTAGGCTTAACCGACCCCTTCCATTCTGTAGATAGTAAAGTTTTGTGGGTGTAATCCCTTCAATTTTGCTAAGTTAGAGGAGAACCCACCTTATATTTTGATGTCAAATGCTTCTGTTTTAAGTTTCACAGAGATCCGAGCTCGTTTGAAATATTAATTTAAAGTTTCAATTTTGCTCCCAAATGTAAAAATGTGTCACAAAAAAGTTTCAATTTTGCAAAATCAGATGAAAACCCACCTAATATTTTGATGTCAAAAGCTTCCATTTTAAATTTCATGAAGATCAGAGCTAGTTTGAAATATTAATTTAAAGTTTCAATTTTGCCTCCGAACGTAAAACGTGTCACAAAAAAGTTTCAATTTTGCACAATCAGAGGAAAACCTACCTAATATTTTGATGTCAAATGCTTCTATTTTAAATTTCATGAAGATCCAAGCTCATTTGAAATATTAATCTAAAGTTTTAATTTTGCTCCTGGACGTAAAACATGTCACAATTTTTTTTTTAATTTTGCACAATTAGAGGAAAACCCACCTAATATTTTGATGTCAAATGCTTCCTTTTTAAATTTCACAAACGTCGGGGCTCATTTGAAATATTAATTTAAAGTTTCAATTTTGTTCAATAATAGGAAAAGCCACCTAATATTTTGATGTTAAATGCTTCTATTTTAAATTTCACAGAGATCCGAGCTTGTTTGAAATATTAATTTAAAGTTTTAATTTTTACACAATAAGAGGAAAACCCACCTAATATTTTGATGTCAAATGCTTCCATTTTAAATTTCACGATGATCAGAGCTCGTTTGAAATATTAATTTAAAGTTTAAATTTTGCTCAATAAGAGGAAAACCCACCTAATATTTTGATCCAAAATACTTCTATTTTAAATTTCATGAAGATCTGAGCTCGTTTGAAATATTAATTTAAAGTTTTAGTTTTACACAATCAGAGGAAAACCCACCTAATATTTTGATGTCAAATGCTTCCATTTTGAATTTCACGAAGATCAGAGCTCATTTGAAATATTAATTTAAAGTTTTGATTTTGCTCAGTCAGAGGAAAAGCCACCTAATATTTTGATGTCCAATGCTTCCATTTTAAATTTGACAAAAATCCGAGGTCATTTGAAATATTAATTTAAAGCTTCAATTTTGCTCCCAAACGTAAAAACATGTCACATAAAAGTTTCCATTTTACACAATCAAATGAAAACCCACGTAATATTTTGATGTCAAATGCTTCCATTTTAAATTTCACGAACATTGCAACTCATTTGAAATATTAATTTAAAGTTTCAATTTTGCTCAATCAAAGGAAAACCCACCTAATATTTTGATGTCAAATGCTTCTATTTTGAATTTGACAGAGATTCGAGCTTGTTTGAAATATTAATTTAAAGTTTCAATTTTACACAATCAAAGGAAAACCTACCTAATATTTTGATGTCAAATGCTTCCATTTTAAATTTCACAAAGATCTGAGGTTGTTTGAAAAAGTTTCAATTTTTCTCAATCAAAGGAAAACCCACCTAATATTTTGATGTCAAATGCTTCTATTTTAAATTGGAAGCATTTGACATGAAAATATTAATTGAAAGTTTCAAATATTAAATTAAAGTTTCAATTTTACACAATTAGAAGAAAACCTACCTAATATTTTGATGTCAAATGCTTCCATTTTAAATTTCACGAAGATCCAAGGTTGTTTGAAATATTAACTTAAAGTTTCAATTTTTCTCAATCAGAGGAAAACCCACATAATAATTTGATGTCAATTGCTTCCATTTTAAATTTCACAAAGATCTAAGTTTTTTTAAAATATTAATTTAAATTTTTAATTTTAAACAATCAGAGGAAAACCCACCTAACACTAGTAGAATTTGGCAAATAAATGACCAGGCGACTAAAACTTTTAGTCACGTGACTAAAAATTTTAATCACGTGACTAAAAGTGATCATGTTCACCCATTTTTTTGCAATTCACAAATATAAATGACTAAATAAATGACCAATTTGGTCATCGGATAAAATCACAACTAAAATGACTAAATAAATGACCAATTTGGTCATCAGGTAAAATGACTAAATAATTGACCAATTTGGT
>MU223214.1:744303-763381 GCA_018584345.1 Thuja plicata
ACTAAATTAACCAAATATACAACCAAATATATGACCAAATATATGACTAAATAAATGACTAAATTAATGACTAAATTAATGACTAAATAATTAAATAAATGACTAAATTAATGACCAAATCAATGACCAAATTAATGACCAAATTAATGACCAAATTAATGACTAAATTAATGACCAAATAAACTATCAAATGACCAAATAAATGACCAAATAAATGACTAAATATATGACCAAATCAATAACCAAATAAATGACTAAATTAATGACCAAATCAATGACCAAATTAATGACTAAATTAATGACCAAATAAACTACCAAATGACCAAATAAATGACCAAATAAATGACTAAATATATGACCAAATCAATGACCAAATAAATGACTAATATAGTTTAGTCATAAATTTGGTCACGAGATAAATGACCGGCAATAAACTACCAGTGTCACGTGACCAAATTTGGTCATTTATCTACAATTTTTGGTAGTTTATTTGGTCATATATTGTTGTTTTTGTACTAGTATATTTTGATGTCAAATGCTTCCATTTTCAATTTCATGAAGATCGGAGCTCGGTTGAAATATTAATTTAACATTTCAATTTTGTTCAGTCAGAGGAAAACCCACCTAATATTTTGATGTCAAATGCTTCCATTTTAAATTTCACGAAGACCCAAGCTCGTATTAAATATTAATTTATAGTTTCAATTTTGATCCAAAATGTAAAAATGTGTCACAAAAAAGTTTTAATTTTGCACAATCAGATGAAAACCCTCCTAATATTTTGATGTCAAATGCTTGCATTTTAAATTTCATGAAGATAAGAGCTCGTTTGAAATATTAATTTAAAGTTTCAATTTTGCCTCCGTACGTAAAATGTGTCACAAAAAAGTTTCAATTTTGCACAATCAGGGGAAAACACACCTAATATTTTGATGTCAAATGCTTCCATTTTAAATTTCTCAAAGATCTGAGCTCGTTTGAAATATTAATTTAAAGTTTCACTTTGGTCCTGGAACGTAAAACGTGTCACAAAAAAGTTTCAATTTTGCATAATCAGAGAAAAACCCACCTAATATTTTGATGTCAAATGCTTCCATTTTAAATTTTAGGAACATCAGAGCTCGTTTGAAATATTAATTTAAACTTTCAATTTTGCTCAATTAGAGGAAAACCCACCTAATATTTTGATGTCAAATGCTTCTATTTTAAATTTCACGGAGATCCAAGCTTGTTTGAAATACAAATTTAAAGTTTCAATTTTACACAATCAGAGGAAAGCCCACCTAATATTTTGATGTCAAATGCTTCCATTTTAAATTTCACAAAGATTAGAGCTCATTTGAAATATTAATTTAAAGTTTCAATTTTTCTCAGTCAGAGGAAAACCCACCTAATATTTTGATGCAAATACTTCCATTTTAAACTTCACGAAGATCCGAGCTAGTTTGAAATATTATTTTAAAGTTTCAATTTTTCTCCAAAATGTAAAAATGTGTCACAAAAAGGTTCAATTTTGCATAATCAGATCAAAACTCAGCCTAATATTTTGATGTCTAATCATTCCATTTTAAATTTCATGAAGATCAGAGCTCGTTTGAAATATTAATTAAAATTTTCAATTTTCCTCCAGATGTAAAATGTGTCACAAAAAAGTTTCAATTTTGCACAATTAGAGGAAAGCCCACCTAATATTTTGATGTCAAGTACTTCCATTTTAAATTTCACGAAGATCTGAGCTTGTTTAAAATATTAATTTAAAGTTTCAATTTTGCTCATGGATGTAAAACGTGTCACGAAAAAGTTTCAATTTTGCACAATTAGAGGAAAACCCACTTAATATTTTGATGTCAAATGCTTCCATTTTAAATTTCATGAACATCGCAGCTCGTTTCAAATATTAATTTAAAGTTTCAATTTTTCTCAATTAGAGTAAAACCCACCTAATATTTGGATGTCAAATGCTTCTAGTTTAAATTTCATGGAGATCCGTGCTCATTTGAAATATTAATTTTAAGTTTCAATTTTACTCATTCAGAGAAAAACCCACCTATTATTTTCATGTCAAATGCTTCCAAAATGTGTCACCGAAAAGTTTCAATTTTGCATAATCAGAGGAAGACCCACCTAATATTTTGATGTCAAATGCTTCCATCTTAAATTTCATGAAGATTTGAGCTCGTTTGAAATGTTAATTTAAAGTTTCAATTTTGCTCCCGTACGTAAAACATGTAACAAAAAAATTTCAATTTCGCACAATTAGAGGAAAACCCACCTAATATCTTGCTGTCAAATGCTTCTATTTTAAATTTCATGAACATCGCAACTCATTTCAAATATTAATTTAAAGTTTCAATTTTTTAGAATCAGATGAAAACCCACCTAATATTTTGATGTCAAATCCTCCCATTTTAAATTTCACGAATATCAGAGCTTGTTTGAAATATTAATTTAAAGTTTCAATTTTGCCTCTGGATGATAAAAGTGTTAGAAAAAAGTTTCAATTTTGCACAATCAAAGGAAAACCCACCCAATATTTTGATGTCAAATGCTTCCATTTTAAATTTCACCAAGATCTGAGCTTGTTTGAAATATTAATTTAAAGTTTTAATTTTTCTCCTGGATGTAAAATGTGTCACAAAAAAGATTCAATTTTGCACAATCAGAGGAAAACCCACCAAATATTTTGATGTCAAATGCTTCCATTCTAAATTTCATTAACATCATAGCTCGTTTCAAATATTTATTTAAAGTTTCAATTTTTCTCAATCAGAGGAAAACACACCTAATATTTTAATATCAAATTCTTTTAGTTTAAATTTCACAAAGATCCGAGCTCATTTGAAATGTTAATTTAAAGTTTCAATTTTACTCAATCAGAGGAAAACCCACCTATTATTTTGATGTCAAATGCTTCCATTTTAAATTTCATGAAGATTGGAGCTCGTTTGAAATAATAATTTAAAATTTCAATTTTGCTCAATCAGAGGAAAACCCACCTAATATTTTGATGTCTAATGCTTCCATTTTACATTTCATGAAGATTTGGGCATGTTTGAAATATTAATCTAAAGTTTCAATTTTACACAATTAAAAGAAAACCCACCTAATATTTTGATGTCAAATGCTTCCATTTTAAATTTCACGAAGATCGGAACTCGTTTGAAATATTAATTTAAATTTTTAATTTTGCTCAATCAGAGGAAAACCCACCCAATATTTTGATGTCAAATGCTTTCATTTTAAATTTCATAAAGATCCGAGCTCGTTTGAAATATTAATATAAAGTTTTAATTTTTCTCCCAAATGTAAAAATGTGTCACAAATTTTTTTTCAATTTTGCACAATCAGATGAAAACCCACCTAATATTTTTATGTCAAATGCTTCCATTTTAAATTTCATGAAGATTCGAGCTCATTTTAAATATTAACTTAAAACTTCAGTTTTGCTTCCGAACGTAAAACGTGTCACAAAAAAGTTTCAATTTTGCACAATCAGAGGAAAACCCACCTAATATTTTGATGTCAAATGCTTCCATTTTAAATTTTATGAACATCGGAGCTCGTTTGAAATATTAATTTAAACTTTCAATTTTGCTCAATCAAAGGAAAACACACCTAATATTTTGATGTCAAATGCTTCTATTTTAAATTTCATGGAGATCCGAGCTCGTTTGAAATATTACTTTAAAGTTTCAATTTTACACAATTAGAGGAAAACCCAACTAATATTTGGATGTCAAATGCTTCCATTTTAAATTTCACGAAGATCGAAACCCGTTTGAAATATTAATTTAAAGTTTCAATTTTTCTATGTTAGAGGAAAACCCACCTAATATTTTGATGTCAAATACTTCTATTTTCAATTTTACGAAGATCCGAGCCCATTTGAAATATTAATTTAAAGTTTTAATTTTGCTCCCAAACGTAAAAATGTGTCACAAAAAAGTTTCAATTTTGCACAATCAGTTTAAAACCCACCTAATATTTTGATGTCAAATGGTTCCATTTTAAATTTCATGAAGATCGGAGCTCGTTTGAAATATTAATTTAAAGTTTCAATTTTGCCTCAGGACGTAAAAATGTATCACAAAAAAAGTTTCAATTTTTCACAATCAGAGGAAAGGCCACCTAATATTTTGATGTCAAATGCTTCCATTTTAAATTTCATGAAGATCTGAGCTCATTTGAATTATTAATTTAAAGTTTCAATTTTTCTCCCAGATGTAAAACATCTCACAAAAAAGTTTCAATTTAGCACAATCAGAGTAAAACGCACCTAATATTTTGATGTCAAATGCTTCCATTTTAAATTTCATGAACATTAGAGCTCATTTTAAATATTAATTTAAACTTTCAATTTTTCTCAATCAGATGAAAACCCACCTAATATTTTGATGTCATCATGAAATGCTTCCATTTTAAATTTCAAGAAGATCCAAGATTGTTTGATATATTAATTTAAAGTTTCAATTTTGCTCCTGAACGTAAAACATTTCACAAAAAAGTTTCAATTTTGCACAATCAGAGGAAAACCCATCTAATATTTTGATGTCAAATGCTTCCATTTTAAATTTCATGAACATCGCAGCTCGTTTTAAATATTAATTTAAAGTTTTAATTTTTCTCAATCAAAGGAAAACCCACCTAATATTTTGATGTCAAATGTTTCAATTTTAAATTTCACGGAGATTTGAGCTCGTTTGAAATATTAATTTCAACTTTCAATTTTGCTCTCAAATGTAAAATGTGTCACAAAAAAGTTTCAATTTTTCACAATCAGTTGAAAACCCATCTAATATTTTGATGTCAAATGCTTCCATTTTAAATTTCATGAACATCACAGCTCATTTGAAATATTAATTTAAAGTTTCAATTTTGCGTAATCAGAGGAAAACCAACCTAATATTTTGATGTCAAATGCTTCAATGTTAAATCTCATAGAGATCCGAGCTCATCTGAAATATTAATTAAATGCCTCCATTTTAATTTTCACTAAGATCAGAGCTTGTTTGAAATATTAATTTAAAGTTTAAATTTTGGTTAATCAGAGGAAAACCCACATAATATTATGATGTCAAATGCTTCCATTTTAAATTTCATGAAGATCCAAGCTCATTTTGAAATATTAATTTAAAATTTCAATTTTACACAATGAGAGGAAAACCCACATAGTATTTTTATGTCAAATGCTTCCATTTTAAATTTCACGAAGATCCAAGCTCATTTGACATATTAATTTAAAGTTTCCATTTTTCTCCCAGACGTAAAACGTGTCACAAACAAGTTTCAATTTTGCACAATTAGAGGAAAATCCACCTAATATTTTGATGTCAAATGCTACCATTTTAAATTTCATGAACATCAGAGCTTCTTTTGAAATATTAAATTAAAGTTTTAATTTTGCTCAATCAGAGGAAAAGCCACCTAAAATTTTGATTTCAAATGCTTCTATTTTAAATTTCACAAAGATCCGAGCTCATTTAAAATATTTTACACAATCAGAGGTAAACCCAATTAATATTTTGATATCAAATGCTTCCATTTTAAATTTCATGAAGATTGGAGCTTGTTTGAAATATTAATTTAAAGTTACAATTTTGCTCAGTCAGAGGAAAACCCTTCTAATATTTTGACGTCAAATGCTTCCATTTTCAAATTAACGAAGATTCGAGCTTGTTTGAAATATAAATTTAAAGTTTCAATTTTGCTCCCAAATGTAAAAACGTGTCACAAAGAAGGTTACAATTTTGCACAATCAAATGAAAACCCACCTAATATTTTGATGTCAAATGCTTCTATTTTAAATTTCACGAAGATCGGAGCTCATTTGGAATATTAATTTAAAGTTTCAAATTTGCCTCCAGACGTAAAATGTATAACAAAAAATTTCAATTTTGCACAATAAGAGGAAAACCTACCTAATATTTTGCTATCAAATGCTTCCATTTCAAATTTCAAGAAGGTCCGAGCTCGTTTGAAATATTAATTTAAAGTTTCAATTTTGCTCCTGGACGTAAAATGTGTCACAAAAAAGTTTCAATTTTGCACAATCAAAGGAAAACCCACCTAATATTTTGATGTCAAATTATTCCATTTTAAATTTCATGAACATTGGAGCTCATTTGAAATATTAATTTAAAGTTTTAATTTTGCCCAATCAGAGGAAAACCCACCTAATGTTTTGATGTTAAATGCTTCTATTTTAAATTTCACAGAGATCCAAGCTCATTTGAAATATTAATTTAAAATTCCAATTTTACACAATCAGAGGAAAACCCACCTAATATTTTGATGTCAAATGCTTCCATTTTAAATTTCAAGAAGATCAGAGCTCATTTTAAATATTAATTTAAAGTTTCAATTTTGTGCAATCAAAGGAAAACCCACCTAATATTTTGATGTCAAATGCTTCCATTTTAAATTTCATTGAGATCCGAGCTCATTTGAAATATTAATTTAAAGTTTCAATTTTAGACAATCAGAGGAAAACCCACGTAATATTTTGATGTCAAATTCTTCCATTTTAAATTTCACGAAGACCGGAGCTCGTTTGAAACATTAATTTAAAGTTTCAATTTTGCTCAGTCAGAGGAAAATGCACCTAATATTTTGGTGTCAAACGCTTCCATTTTAAATTTCACGAAGATCCAAGCTTGTTTGAAATATTAATTAGAAGTTTCAATTTTGCTCCCAAACATAAAAATGTGTCACAAAAAAGTTTCAATTTTGCACAATCGGATGAGAACCCATCTAATATTTTGATGTCAAATGGTTCCATTTTAAATTTAACAAAGATCATAGCTCATTTAAAATATTAATTTAATGTTTGAATTTTGCCTCCAGACGTAAAACGTGTCCTAAAAAAGTTTTAATTTTGCACAATCAGAGGAAAACCCACCTAATATTTTGATGTCAAAAGATTTTGTTTTAAATTTCATGAAGTTCTGAGCTCGTTCCAAATATTAATTTAAACTTTCAATTAATCTCCCAGAGCGTAAAACGTGTCACAAAAAAGTTTCAATTTTGCATAATCAGAGGAAAAACTACCTAATATTTTGATGTCAAATTTCTCCATTTTAAATTTCATGAACATCAAAGCTCGTTTGAAGTAGTAATTTAAAGTTTTAATTAGAGGAAAACCCACATAATGTTTTGATGTCAAATGCTTCTATTTTAAATTTCATGGAGATCTGAGATTGTTTGAAATATTAATTTAAAGTTTCAATTTTACACAATCAGAGGAAAACCTACCTAATATTTTGATGTCAAATGCTCCCATTATAAATTTCATAAAGATCGAAGCTCGTTTGAAATATAAATTTAAAGTTTCAATTTTGCTCAATCGGAGGAAAACCCACCTAATATTTTAATGTTAATTGCATCCATTTCAAATTTCATGAACATTCAAGCTCGTTTGAAATATTAATTTAAAGTTTCAATTTTACACAATTAGAGGAAAACCCACCTAATATTTTGATGTCAAATGCTTCCATTTTAAATTTCACGAAGATCAGAGCTTGTTTGAAATATTAATTTAAAGTTTCAATTTTGCCGAGTCAGAGGAAAACCCACCTAATATTTTGAAGTCAAATGATTCCATTTTAAATTTCATGAAGATCTGAGCTAGTTTGAAATATTATTTTAAAGTTTCAATTTTGGTCCCAAAGATAAAAATGTGGCAAAAAATAGTTTCAATTTTGCACAATCGGATGAAAACTCGGCCAAATATTTGGATGTCAAATGGTTCCATTTTAAATATCACAAAGATCAGAGCTCATTTGAAATATTAATTTAAACTTTCAATTTTGCCTCTGGACGTAAAACGTGTCTCAAAAAAGTTTCAATTTTGCACAATCAGAGGAAAACCCACCTAATATTTTGATGTCAAATGCTTTCATTTTAAATTTCATGAAGATCCGAGCTCATTTGAAATATTAATTTAAAGTTTCAATTTTGCTCCCGGACGTAAAATGTGTCACAAAAAAGTTTGAATTTTTCTTCCATTTCAAATTTCATGAACATCGAAGCTCATTTGAAATATTAATTTAAAGTTTCAATTTTTCTCAATCAGAGGAAAACCCAGCTAATATTTTTATGTCAAATGCTTCCATTTCAAATTTCATGAACATCGGAGCTCGTTTGAAATATTAATTTAAAGTTTCAATTTTTCTCAATCAGAGGAAAACCCACCTAATATTTTTTATGTCAAATGCTTCCATTTTAAATTTAATGAAGATCTGACCTCATTTGAAATATTAATTTAAAGTTTCAATTTTACACAGTTAGAGGAAAACCCACCTAATATTTTGATGTCAAATGCTTCCATTTTAATTTTCACAAAGATCAGAGCTTGTTTGAAATATTAATTTAAAGTTTTAATTTTTCTCAATCAGAGGAAAACTCACCTAATATTTTGATGTCAAATGCTTCCATTTTAAAATTCACGAAGATCTGAGCTCGTTTGAAATATTAATTTAAAGTTTCAATTTGCTCCCAAACGTAAAAAGGTATCACAAAAAAGTTTCAATTTTGCAAAATCAGATGAAAACCCACCTGATATTTTCATGTGAAATGATTCCATTTTAAATTTCATGAAGATCGGAGCTCATTTGAAATATTAATTTAAATTTTCAATTTTGCCACCGAACGTAAAATGTGTCACAAAAAAGTTTTGATTTTGCACAATCAGAGGAAAATCCACCAAATATTTTGATGTCAAATGCTTCTATTTTATATTTCATGAACATCTGAGCTCATTTGAAATATAAATATAAAGTTTCAATTTTGCTATCGGACGTAAAACATGTCACAAAAAAGTTTCAATTTTACACAATTAGAGGAAAACCCACCTAATATTTTGATGTCAAATGCTTCCATTTTAAATTTCATGAAGATTGGAGCTCATTTGAAATATTAATTTAAAGTTTCAATTTTACACAATGAGAGGAAAACCACCTAATATTTTGATGTCTAATGCTTCAATTTTAAATTTCATGAAGATTGGAGCTTGTTTGAAATATTAATTTAAACTTTCAATTTTGCTTAGTCAGAGGAAAACCCACCTAATATTTTGATGTCAAATGTTTCCATTTTAAATTTCACAAAGATCTGAGCTCGTTTGAAATATTAATTTAATGTTTCAATTTTGTTCCCAAACGTAAAAACATGTCACAAAATGGTTTCAATTTTACACAATGAGATGAAAACCCGCCTAATATTTTGATTTTAAAGGCTTCCACTTTTAATTTCATGAGGATCAGAGCTTTTTCAAAATATTAATTTAAAGTTTCAATATTGCCTCCAGATGTAAAAGGCGTCAGAAAAAACCTTCAATTTTGCACAATCAGAGGAAATTCCACCTAATATTTTGATTTTAAATGCTTCCATTTTAAATTTCATGAAGATCCGAGCTCATTTGAAATGTCAATTTAAAGTTTCAATTTTTCTCCCGGACGTAAAATGTGTCAAAAAAAAGTTTCAATTTTGCACAATCAGAGGAAAACCCACCTAATATTTTGATGTCAAATGCTTCCATTTTAAATTTCACCAACATTGCAGCTTGTTTGAAATATTAATTTAAAGTTTCAATTTTTCTCAATTAGAGGAAAACCCACCTAATATTTTGATGTCAAATGCTTCTATTTTAAATTTCACAGAGATCTGAGCTCATTTGAAATATTAATTTAAAGTTTCAATTTTACACAATAAGAGGAAAATCCACCTAATATTTTGAAGTCAAATGCTTCCATTTTAAATGTCATGAAGATCGGAGCTTGTTTGAAATATGAATTTAAAGTTTCAATTTTGCACAGTCAAAGGAAAAACCACCTAATATTTTGATGTCAAATGCTTCTATTTTAAATTTCACGGAGATCCGAGCTCGTTTGAAATATTAATTTCAAGTTTCAATTTTACACAATCAGAGGAAAACCCACCTAATATTTTGATGTCAAATGCTTCTAATTTAAATCTCACAAAGATCGGAGCTCATTTGAAATATTAATTTAAATTTTAAAATTTGCTCAATTAGAGGAAAAGCTACTAATATTTTGATGTCAAATGCTTCCATTTTATATTTCACGAAGATCTGAGCTCATTTGAAATATTAAATTAAAGTTTCAATTTTGCTCCCAGACGTAAAATGTGTCACAAAAAAGTTTAAACTTTGAACAATCAGAGGAAAACCCACCTAATATTTTGATGTCAAATACTTCCATTTAAAATTTCACGAACGTCGGAGCTCATTTTAAATATTAATTTAAATTTTCAATTTTCCTCAATGAGAGGAAAACTCACCTAATATTTTTATGTTAAATGCTTCTATTTTAAATTTCACGGACATCCTAGCTCATTTGAAATATTAATTTAAAGTTTCAATTTAATACAATCAGAGGAAAACCCACCTAATATTTTGATGTCAAATGCTTCCATTTTAAATTTCACGAAGATCGGAGCTCGTTTGAAATATTAACTTAAAGTTTCAATTTTTCTCAATAAGAGGAAAACCCACCTAATATTTTGATGTCAAATGCTTCTATTTTAAATTTCATGGAGATCTCAGCTTGTTTGAAATATTAATTTCAAGTTTCAATTTTACACAATCAGAGGAAAACTTACTTAATATTTTGATGTCAAATGCTTCCACTTTATATTTCACGAAGATCGGAACTCATTTGAAATATTAATTTATAGTTTTGATTTTTCTTAATTAGAGGAATCCCCACCTAATATTTTTATGTCAAATGCTTCCATTTTAAATTTCACAAAGATCCAATCTTGTTTGAAATATAAATTTAAAGTTTCAAATTTTCTTGCGGATGTAAAACGTGTCACAAAAAAGTTTCAATTTTGTACAATCAGAGGAAAAACCACCTAATATTTTGATATCAAATACTTCCATTTTAAATTTAATGATCATCAGAGCTTGTTTGAAATATTAATTTAAATTTTTATGTTTTCTCAATTAGAGGAAAACCCACCTAATATTTTCATGTTAAATACTTTTATTTTAAATTTCACAGAGATCCGGTCTCGTTTGAAATATTAATTTAAAGTTTTAATTTTACACAATCAGAGAAAAACCCACCTAATATTTTAATGTCAAATGCTTCTATTTTAAATTTCATGAATGTTGGAGCTTGTTTGAAATATTAATTTAAAGTTTCAATTTTGCTGAATCAGAGGAAAACCCACCTAATATTGTGATGTCAAAAACTTCCATTTTAAAAATTCATAAAGATCAGAGCTCGTTTGAAATATTAATTTAAAGTTTCAACTTTACATAATTAGATAAAAACCCACCTAATATTTTGACTTCAAATGCTTCCATTTTAAATCTCACGAAGATCAGAGCTCGTTTGAAATATTAATTGAAATTTTCAATTTTTCTCAATCAGAGGAAAACCCACCTAATATTTTGATTTCAAATAATTCCATTCTAAATTTCACAAAGATCCGAGCTCATTTGAAATATTAATTTAAAGTTTCAATTTTGCTCCCGGACGTAAAACGTGTCACAAAAAAGTTTCAATTTTGCACAATCAGAGGGAAACCCACCTAATATTTTGATGTCAAATGTTTCCATTTTTAAATTCATGAACAACGCAACTCATTTGAAATATTAAATTAAAGTTTGAATTTTGCTCAATCAGAGGAAAACCCACCTAATATTTTGATGTCAAATGCTTCTATTTTAAATTTCATAGAGATCTGAGCTCGTTTAAATTATTAATTTAAAGTTTCAATTTTACACAATCAGAGGAAAACCCACCTAATATTTTGATGTCAAATGCTTCCATTTTAAATTTCACGAAGATCAGAGCTCATTTTAAATATTAACTTGAAGTTTAAATTTTTCTCAATCAGATGAAAACCCACCTAATATTTTGATGTCAAATGTGTCCATTTTATATTTCACAAAGATTTGATCACGTTTGAAATATTAATTTTAAGTTTCAATTTTACACAATCAGAGGAAAACCCACCTAATATTTTAATGTCAAATGCTTCCATTTTATATTTCATGGAGATCTAAGCACGTTTGAAATATTAATTTAAAGTTTCAATTTTGCTAAGTCAGAGGAAAACCCACCTAATATTTTGATGTCAGATGCTTCCATTTCAAATTTCACGAAGACCTGAGCCCATTTGAAATATTAATTTAAAGTTTCAATTTTTCTCCAAAACATAAAAATGTGTCACAAAAAAGTTTCAATTTTGCACAATTAGATGAAAACCCACCTAATATTTTGATGTCAAATGTTTCCATTTTAAATTTTACGAAGATCAGAGCTTGTTTGAAATATTAATTTAAAGTTTCAATTTTGCCTCTGGACGTAAACATGTGTAACAAAAAAGTTTCAATTTTGCACAATCAGAGGAAAACCCACCTAATATTTTGATGTCAAATGCTTCCATTTTAAATTTCATAAAGATCTGAGCTCATTTCAAATAGTAATTTAAAGTTTCAATTTTGCTCCCGAAAATAAAACGTGTCACAAAAAAGTTTCAATTTTGCACAATCAGAGGAAATGCCTCCTAATATTTTGATCTCAAATGTTTCCATTTTAAATTTCACAAACATCGGAGCTCATTTGAAATATTGATTTAAAATTTCAATTTTGCTCAATCAGAGGAAAACCCACCTAAGATTTTGATGTCAAATGCTTCTATTTTAAATTTCACAAAGATCCGAGCTTGTTTGAATATTAATTTAAAGTTTTAATTTTACACAATCAAAGGAAAACCCACCTAATATTTTCATGTCAAATTGCTTCCATTTTAAATTTCATGAAGATCAGATCTCGTTTGAAATATTAATTTAAAATTTCAATTTTGCTCAATCAGAGGAAAACCCACCTAACATTTTCATGTCAAATGCTCCTATTTTAAATTTCATGGAGATCCGAGCTCGTCCAAAATATTAATTTAAAGTTGTAATTTTACACAATCAGAGGAAAACCCACCTAATATTTTGATGTCAAATGCTTCCAATTTGAATTTCATGAAGATCGAATCTCGTTCGAAATATTAATTTAAAGTTTCAATTTTTCTGAATTGGAGGAAAACCCACCTAATATTTTGATGTCAAATGCTTCCATTTTAAACTTCACGAAGATCCGAGCTTGTTTGAAATATTAATTTAAAGTTTCAATTTTGCTCCCGGTGGTAAAATGTGTCACAAAAAAGTTTCAATTTTGCACAATCAGAGGAAAGCCCACCTAATATTTTGATGTCAAATGCTTTTTTTTAATTTCATGAACATCAGTCCTTTGAAATATTAATTTAAACGTTCAATTTTGCTCAATCAGAGGAAAACCCACCTAATATTTTGATGTCAAACACTTATATTTTAAATTTCATGGAGATCCAAGCTCATTTGAAATATTAATTTAAATTTTCAATTTTACACAATCAGAGAAAAACCCACCTAATATTTTGATGTCAAATTCTTCCATTTTAAATTTCATGAAGATAAGAGCTCGTTTGAAATATTAATTTCAAGTTTCAATTTTACACAATAAGAGGAAAACCCATCTAATATTTTGATGTCAAATGCTTCCATTTTAAATTTCATGAAGATCGGAGCTCATTTAAAATCTCAATTTAAAGTTTCAATTTTGCTTAGTCAGAGAAAAACTCACATAATATTTTGATGTCAAATGCTTCAATTTTAAATTTCATGAAGACCCGAGCCTGTTTGAAATATTAATTTAAAGTTTCAATTTTGCTCCCAAAAGTAAAAACATGTCACTAAAAAGTTTCAATTTTGCACAATACGAGGAGAATCCAACTAATATTTTGTTGTCAAATGCTTTTATTTTTAATTTCACAGAGATCTGAGCTTGTTTGAAATATTAATTTAAGTTTCAATTTTACACAATCAGAGGAAAACCCACCTAATATTTTGATGTCAAATGCTTCCATTTTAAATTTCACAAAGATCGGAGCTCGTTTTAAATATTAATTTAAAGTTACAATTTTGCTTAATTAGAGGAAAATAAACCTAATATTTTGATGTAAAATGTTTCCATTTTAAATTTCACGAATATCCAAGCTCGTTTGAAATATTAATTTAAAGTTTGAACTTTACACAATTAGAAGGAAACCCACCTAATATTTTGATGTCAAATTCTTCCATTTTAAATTTCATGAAGATCAGAGCTCATTTGAAACATTATTTAGTAATAACTGAGAGGGGGAGGGGTGAATCAGTGGCCTCAAGACTTTTTCCCTTTTAAACTTCAATCCACAAATTAATACACCTGATATTATTAAGTCCCTACAAGATGTATGCCTTTGAAATACTTGAAATAAATAACTGTCTGTCGGTTTACCTTGTCTGTCCTTCTTCTCCTTGATATCTGATAAGCAGTAAAACTTATTTACCGATACTCAGTAAATATGCAGAGTATACCAATCAATCATAGATGCATATGTGAAATGTAAAATAATAAATTAATAAACTATACACACATAACACAAGGATTTTAACGTGGAAACCCTGTTAAGGGAAAAACCACTGGGACCGGTACCCCAAATTTTCACTCTTCTGAAGTGAGCCCTGTTAGGAGCCAACCCTGTTAAAGGTTAAAAAAACACGGTTAAGTGCGACCTTGTTAGAGGATTTTTATACATAGGTTGTCACTTAGTATCTATCTTCTACGCTACCATCCTTGAATCAGCCTCTAGACTGTCAATAGGCTTTATGCTAATCTTACTACCATCATTGAATCAACCTCCTTCTTAGACTGTCAATAGGCTTTAGGTAAGACTGATGCTACTATCATGAGTAAACCTTCTAGTAATCTATTAGGATATACCTCAATTAAAAAATACTATTAAGTCCTACTTTGTTAAGAGACTTAATGCTTCAATGGTTAAACTGAAACATAATGACCAATTTCTAATGCAACTTTGAATTGCTGATATTCAGATCTATTTATGTACAATACCTTTCTGATCAATGTATCAATTCTATTCCTTTGTTCTTCATTCTTTCTGCTCTGTGATGTTGTGCTTCACTGTGTGTCGGTGTCTATAGAATTCTTTAGCTCTCCCTTAGCTTGATTGATCAGGACTGTATGAAGTTTAACCTTCATCAGTTTCTCTTCAGCATCTTCTTTCAAATCACTCCCTCGTGTATCTGAGTGTTATCTTAAATGAATTATACTTGTCTCTTATATAGACATGATATTCCTTAATTCTTGGTCCTTGATTCTTGATTCTTGGTGTGAAAAACAATCCAGCCAAATTGATTTATGACTTTAACTCCTGATTTATCTCATAGTTATCTTCTTGTCAGCTGTGTAAATCATATTTAAATCACTTACTTAACTATGGTCGAATAAAACCAATAAAACAACCAGTTAAGTCTTTCTTTAAGCTTTGCCAGCTAGATATTTTGTTGTTTTTTGATCTCTCTGTTCTGTCGGTCAATTCTGTAGTTCATCATCGGTAACAATTGCCAGTTTCATCAGTACAACTTCAGTTAGCTTCAGGATCTCTGTCCGTCGGGCATTATTGGATCTTTCTTGTCAGGCAACACTATTTTCAGCTTGTTGGGCATCTTGTGATTCTGCTTCATCAGGAAACACTATCTTCTGCTCGTTGGGCATCACTGTGACTTTATCTCTGTATTTACCAATGGTTTGCACTCTGCCAGTGTAGTATGTCACTTGGTGAATACTTGACTTTTATGCATTGCTGAAAGCATAACCTCTATTCTATTGATTCTCTGAAGTCTTTGGCATTATGTATATGACCATACAGAAGATATCAAGTTGACATCAATGAAAATACAAACCATTAACCGATTTAATGTCTTGCATCATCTTCAACTTAACATTGTCAAACATTCAGTCAGTTACATGTCATCAATTTGTCCCTTTGGCATTGATGGAAACATACTATATTATCACACTATACTATTTCTAATATAACATGAAATACAATTGTTGAGATTCATCAAATTACTAAATAGTTTGTTTTGATAACTGATAAAAATGTTTGACCGTCGGTACGCTCTGTATTAGCTTAGATTTGATTCTTGCAGCTTTCCTGTTTCTTCTTCTGATGTGTTGTATCTTCTTTTTGTGTTAATTTCTCTCTCTTTTTCTTTTAAGTCTCTGTTCTCTGTCTTGTGTTTGTAACTTTTAAACAAATACTCTCCCTATGGATATGATTTCTCCCTGTTTGGAGTAATCTGATAATAAATAGAGTTTCTGATGATAATATGAATACATTCTCTCCCTTTGACATTAATGCCAAACAAAGATTTTCACAAATACCTGACATTCTGTCAAACAATTTCTTCTATCCATAATATATTCCTTGAATTTCCCTTATCCATCATCAATATAATAGTTTTCTCTGGTGCTTGGTTATGATATATACATTTCTGTATATAGATGTAGCTTTGAAGTTCAGCTTCTGCTTGCATCAATCATGAATGATATTCTAATAATAGATGGCTGATGCAGCTTTTATTCCTTTTACTTACTGATAGACATGGATTTGACCCCTAGTCTTTTTCTTAGGTACTCAAATGTATCCTTGGGTAGTGGCTTGGTGAATATATCAACCAATTGTTCCTTTGATTGCACATATTCAAGTATCACCTCTTTTTCTTGAACTTGTTCTCTTAAATAATGATACTTGATGGAAATGTTTTTAGTCTTTGCATGCATGACTGGATTCTTGGAAATATTTATTGTACTAGTGTTATCACAATAGATAACTACTCGTTCTATGATTTTCATATGCATACCTTCCAGCAACTGTTTGATCCATGCAATGTTTGAGCAATTTGTAGTAGCAACAACATATTCTACTTCTATAGTAGACTAAGAGATGCATCCTTGCTTCTTGCTAATCCATGTGACAAGTCTATCACCCATAAAGAATGCTCCTCCAGTTGTGCTCTTCCGATCATCAAGATTTCCAGCCCAATCAACGTTGGTAAACACTTTTAGTTCAAATTTGCCTTCTCTTCTATACCATAAACCAAATTCCTCAGTATTCTTCAGATATCTTAGAATTCTTTTCATAGTAGTTATATGTGATTCCCTGGGGTTAGCAAAAAATCTAGCAACAATTCCTACTGCATGTGCAATATCTAGTCTAGTGTGTACAACATACATGAGTTTCCGTATCATTGATCTATATAGAGTCTGATTTACCTTTTTTGTCTTGTCTTCCTTAGTTAATTTGCATCTAGTAGCCATTGGTGTTCCAACATGTTTGGAATCTTCCATCTTGAATATTTTTAGAACTTCTTTGATGTATTTGGACTGTGTAATGAAAATAACTTCACTTTATTGAATGATCTGTAGACCAAGAAAGAACTTGATCTCTCGAAACATAGACATCTCAAATTCTTTTCTCATCTCATCAGCAAATGATTTGCATAGCATATCATTGCCTCCAAATATGATGTCATCAACAAATATTTCAGCAATCAAAGTGTTAGCATTATTATCTTCTTTAAAATAAAGATTACTGTTTTCACTAGTCCTCATGAATCCAATAATTATTAGATAGGAATGAAGTCATTCATACCAGGCTCTAGGAGCTTGTTTCAATTCATACAAGGCTTTGTGAAGTCTACATACCATGTTCTTCTTGTCTGGATCCACAAACCCTTCTGGTTGTTCAATGTATACCTCTTCTTCAAGTATTCCATTTAGGAATGTTGACTTGACATCCATTTAATATACTTTGAATCCTTTGTATACAGCATCAGCAAGTAGAATTCTTACTCCTTCTAGCCTAGAAATGGGTGCAAAGGTTTCTCCATAGTCTATACCTTCCTCATATGCATACCCCTTGCATACTATTCTTGCTTTGTTCCTTGTGACTTCTCCATTCTCATTCAGTTTGTTCTTGAATATCCATTTTGTATTGATGACATTCTTGTCATCTGGTCTTGGCACAAGTGACCATGTCTTGTTCTTTTCAATCTGTTCAATCTCATAATTCATAGCACTTATCCATTCTTCATTATCTAGTGTAGCATTGACAAACTTTGGTTCAAACGTACAAATTAAGCAATTTGAGTTTAAAGACTTACTTCTTTTTCCTATACCAGCTTTCTTATCTACTATGATCTAGTCCTCTGGTGGTTCCTTCTTACATATCTTGCAAGTACAGGTACAACTCTTTGCATATCAACTTGATCTTCATTACCTTGCACATTATTTTGATCATTATCCTGACCGTCAGTAACAACATTCTGACCATCGGTTGCAACATTCTATTGCTCTAGATTTAAGCACTGTTGCTTAGGTAGAGTTATGGGTTCTTCACAGTATACAAACTTGTTGTAGTCTTCTGGCTCTTTTGTTCTTTCCAGCTCATTCTTTTCTGCAAATTTGTCAATCTTCACATTTTCACTTTCAACTATTTTGTTAGAGGCCTTGGTTAGACATTTAGAAGCTTTGCTTTTGGTAGAGTACCCCAGAAAAATACCTTCATCACTTTTGGCATCAAGCTTTCCATTTCTATCATCTTTTAAGACATAGCATTCACTCCCAAATATTTTGAAGTAACTCACATTGGGTGTTTTACCATACCATAGCTCATAAGGAGTCTTCTTTGAGTCCTTTTTCAATCATACTCTGTTAAGTGTATAAACAACAGTGCTAATAGCTTCTCTCTAGAAGATCTGTGTGATGTCCTTCTCTATCATCAGTGTTCTTACACAGTAAACTATTGACCTGTTCCTTCTTTCAGCAATCCCATTTTGCTGTGGTGTTCTTGGTGCAGAAACTTATCTTTTTATACCATGCTCATTACAGAAATTAGTGAATTCATCTGATATAAATTCTCCTCCTCTATCTAATCTCAAAAATTTCAGATCCTTGCCACTTTGTTTTTCTACCATAGCTTTATACCATTTAAACATCTTGAATGCTTCAGATTTTTCTTTTAAAAACATGACTGTCAACATTTTAGAGTAATCATCAACAAAGAGAATAAAATATCTATCTCCATAATAGCTCTTTGTCCTCATAGGTCCACATAAATCAGTATGGACTAATTATAGAATATCATCAGATGTATGGGTTTTTCTTTTGAA
>MU223214.1:763662-775438 GCA_018584345.1 Thuja plicata
ATGCTACTTTGTGACCTGAATTATTCAGCTGAGAAACACTCAACAGATTATAATTCAATCCTTTTACCCAATAAACATTTTCACATTTAATCAGGTTATTCAGCATTACTGTTCCTTTACCTTTAATTTGACAAGGAGAATCATTTCTCATTCTTACTGTACCACCTTTATAATATTCAAAAGTATTAAACTTTTCTTTGTCACTGGTCATATGGTGAGTACAGGCACTATCTATAATCCAGATATCATTTTTACTAATCTTAAATATGAGTGTAGTTTCTTCATACCTTTTATCTTCATTTGAATCATCCTTCACAACTACAAACACTATCTACCCATCATCATCTAGTTCAGTGTTAGTATCTTCATCTTTGCAAGTAGCTAGATAGCTAGCCTTCTTGCCTTTGTCCTTGTAATCTTGGGTATCACTTCTTTATGATCGTCGGTAACCTCTGTAATATTTGTTATCATCTCTGTCAAATTTCTTCTCAAAAGATCTGTTGTCACTTCTGTCATCTTTTCTTTTGTTAGGACATCTTGCAGCAAAAGTGTCCAATCTCTTTACAATTAAAACATACAAGTGGTAACTTGCCTTTATATTTACCTTTTCCTCTTAGCATTCTTCTTGCCATGAGTGCTTCAATTTCATCTAGATATTCTTCTACACTTTCACTTTCACTATCTCTTCTAGATGAGTGTCTCTGACTAGATTTGCTTACTCTCATAGAAGACTTGAATGCAGACTCTAAGCTTGGTAAGATGCTGTTATCAAAGTTATTCATCTCAAATGAAACCAGTCTACCAATCAGGCTATCAAGAGTGACTGTATTATTTTCTACTGCTCTCATTTCTTGAATAGCAGAGACTCTAATAGCATAAATAGGCAATAAGGTTCTTAGGATTTTACTTACCACTATCTCCTCTTCAAGTGTACCTCCAACGCCTCATATAGCATTGACTACTTCTTTTATTCTTGTCTTTTACTGTGTGATGTTTTCACTTTCTTTCATTCTAAGATCATCAAACTTTCCTCTAAGGCTTTCTGCCTTGGCTCTCAGAACATTTACATCACCTCCATGTACAATTTTCAACTTGTCCCACATTGTCTTTACATTTTTGCAATCTTTGACATCCTCAAATTCAGCATCAAAAAGTGAGGCTGAAAGCTCTATAACCATGCAGTTATGTTCATGCCTTACTCTCAATTGATCTACTATCAATGGTTCTGTAGGAAACACATATGTAGTATCTAAGTATTGAGTAATATCATTGCCAATACCTGATAAGTGAAGCTTTATCCTACTTTTCCATGAAGCAAAGTTGTCCTTATTTGAGTTGGGCACATCTCATCTGTTCATCTTGTGCTCCTTACTTAGGTCTTGAAACCTTCCTTCTAAGCACACAAGCTCTGATACCAATTGTTAGTAATAACTGAGAGGGGGGGGATGAATCAATGGCCTCAAGACTTTTGTCCTTTTAAACTTCAATCCACCAATTAATACACCTCAGATTATTAAGTCTCTACAAGATGTATGCCTTTGAAATACTTGAAATAAATAATTGTCTATCGGTTTACCTTGTCTGTCCTTCTTCTCCTTGATAACCGATAAGCAGTAAAAATTATTTACTGATACTCAGTAGGCAGAGTATACCAGTGAATCCATAGATGCATATGTGAAATTTAAAACAATAAAGTAATAAACCATACACACATAACACAAGGATTTTAACATGAAAACCCTATTAAGGGAAAAACCACTGGGACCGATACCCCAAATTTTCACTCTTCTAAAGTGAGCCCTATTAGGAGCCAACCCTGTTAAAGGTTACAAACATATAGTTAAGTGCAACCTTGTTAGAGGATTTTTATACATAGGTTGTCACTTAGTATCTAGCTTCTATGCTACCATCCTTGAATCAGCCTCTAGACTGTCAATAGGCTTTATGCTAATCTTACTACCATCCTTGAATCAGCCTCCTTAGACTGTCAATAGGATTTAGGTAAGACTGATGCTACTATCATGAGTCAACCTTCTGGCAATCTGTTAGGATATACCTCAATTACAAAAGACTGTTAAGTCCTACTCTATTAAGAGACTTAATGCTTCAATGGTTAAACTGAAACATAATGACCTATTTCTAATGCAACTTTGAATTTCTGATACTCATACTATTTACGTACAATACCTTTCTAATCAATGTATCAATTCTATTCCTTTTTTCTTCATTCTTTTTTCTCTGTGATGTTGTGCTTCACTGTGTGTTGGTGTTTGCAGAATTCTTTAGCTCTCCCTTAGCTTGATTGATCAGGACTGTATGAAGTTTAACCTTCATCAGTTTCTCTTTAGCATCTTCTTTCAAATCACTCCCCCATGTATCTAAGTGTTATCTTAAATGAATTATACTTTTCTCTTATATAGATATGATATTCCTTAATTCTTGGTTCTTGATTCTTGGCATGAAAAACAATCTAGCCAAATTTATTTACGGCTTTAACTCCTGATTTATCTCATAGTTATCTTCTTGCCAGCTGTGTAAATCATCTTTAAATCACTTACTTAACTGTGTTTGAATAAAACAAATAAAAAAACCAGTTAAGTCTTTCTTTAAGCTTTTCCAGCTAGATATTTTGTCATTTTCTGATCTCTCTGTTCTGTCGGTCAATTCTGCAGTTTGTCACCCGTAATAACTGCCAGTTCCATCGGTACAACTTTAGTTAGCTTTGGGATCTCCGTCTGTCAGGCATCATTGGATCTTTCTCATTGAGCAACACTATTTTCAGCTCGTCGGGCATCCTATGATTCTGCTTTGTAGGGAAACACTGTCTTCTACTTGTCAAGCATCACTGTGACTTTATCTCTATATTTACTGACGGTGTGCACTCCACCGGTGTAGTCTGTCACTTGGTGAATACTTGAATTTTATGCATTACTGAAAGCATAACCTCTATTCTATTGATTCTTTGAAGTCTTTGGCATTATGTATGTGACCATACAAAAGATATCAAGTTGACATTAATGACAATACAAACCATTAACTAATTTAATGTCTTGCATCATCTTCAACTTAACATTGTCAAACATTCAGTCAGTTACATGTCATCAACATTAATTTAAAGTTTCAATTTTTCTCAGTTAGAGGAAAACCCATCTAATATTTTGATGTCAAATGCTTCCATTTGAAATTTCATGAAGATCTGAGCTCGTTTGAAATATTAATTTAAAGTTTCAATTTTGCTCCCAAACATAAAAATGTGTCACAAAAATGTTTCAATTTTGCAGAATCAGATGAAAACCCACCGAATATTTTGATGTCAAATGATTCCATTTTAAATTTCACGAAGATCCGAGCTCATTTGAAATATTAATTTAAAGTTTCAATTTTCTCCCGTAACGTAAAACATGTCACAAAAAAATTTAAATTTTACACAATTAGAGGAAAACCTACCTAATATTATGATGTCAAATGCTTCCATTTTGAATTTCATGAACATCAGAGCTCATCTGAAATATTAATTGAAAGTTCCAATTTTTCTCAATTAGAGGAAGACCAACCTAATATTTTGATGTCAAATGCTTCCATTTTAAATTTCATGAAGATCTGAGCTAGCTTGAAATATTATTTTAAAGTTTCAATTTTGCTCCACAACGTAAAAATGTGTCACAAAAAAGTTTCAATTTTGCACAATCGGAGGAAAACCCACGTAATATTTTGATGTCAAATGCTTCTATTTTAAATTTCACAAAGATCAGAGCTCATTTGAAATTTTAATTTAAAGTTTCAATTTTTCTCAATCAGAGGAAAACCCACATAATATTTTGATGTCAAATGCTTACATTTTAAATTTCACGGAGATCAGAGCTCGTTTGAAATATTAATTTAAAGTTTCAATTTTTCTCAGTCAAAGGAAAACCCACCTAATATTTTGATGTCAAATGCTTCCATTTTAAATTTCATGAAGATCCGAGCTAGTTTGAATTATTATTTTAAACTTTCAATTTTCCTCTTAAACGTAAAAACGTGTCACAAAAAGTTTTAATTTTGCACAATCAGATGAAAACCCGACCTAATATTTTTATGGAAAATGTTTCCATTTTAAATTTCATGAACATCAGAGCTCGTTTGAAATATTAATTTAAAGTTTCAATTTTTCCTCCGGATGTAAAACATGTCACAAAAAAATTTCAATCTTGCACAATCGGAGGAAAACCCTACTAAAATTTTGATTTCAAATGCTTCCATTTGAAATTTCATGAAGATCCAAGCTCATTTGAAATATTAATTTACAGTTTCAATTTTTCCCTCGGACGTTAAACGTGACACAAAAAATGTTCAATTTTGCACAATCATAGGAAAACCCACCTAATATTTTGATGTCAAATGCTTCCATTTTAAATTTCACAAACATCAGAGGTCGTTTGAAATATTAATATAAAGTTTCAAATTTGCTCAATCAGAGGAAAACCCACCTAATATTTTGATGTTAAATGCTTCTATTTTGAATTTCACAGAGATCTGAGCTCGTTTGAAATATTAATTTAAAGTTTCAATTTTACATAATCAGAGGAAAACCCACTAATATTTTGATGTTAAATGCTTTCATTTTAAATTTAACAAAGATCGGAGCTCGTTTGAAATATTAATTTAAAGTTTAAATTTTGCTCAATCAGAGGAAAACCCACATAATATTTTGATGTCAAATACTTCAATTTTAAATTTCATGAAGATGCGAGCTCGTTTGAAATACTAATTTAAATTTTCAATTTTACACAATCAGAGGAAAACCCACCTAATATTTTGATGTCAAATGCTTCAATTTTGAATTTCACAAAGATTAGAGCTCGTTTGAAATACAAATTTAAAGTTTTAATTTTGCTCAGTCAGAGGAAAACCCACCTAATATTTTGATGTCAAATGATTCCATTATAAATTTCACGAAGATCGGAGCTCGTTTGAAATATTAAATGAAAGTTTTAAGTTTGCTCCCAAACTTAAAAATGTGTCACAAAAAAGTTACAATTTTGCACAATCAGAGGAAAACCCACCTAATATTTTGATGTGAAATGCTTCCATTTTAAATTTCAAGATCATCAGAGCTTGTTTGAAATATTAATTTAAACTTTCAATTTTTCTCAATCAGAGGAAAACCCACCTAATATTTTGATGTCAAATTCTTCTATTATAAATTTCACAGAGATCTGAGCTCATTTTAAATATTAATTTAAAGTTTCAATTTTACACAATCAGAGGAAAAATACCTAATATTTTGATGTCAAATGCTTCCATTTTAAATTTCACAAAGATTGGAACTTGTTTGAAATATTAACTTAAAGTTTCAATTTTGCTCAGGCAGAGGAAAACCCACCTAATATTTTGATGTCATTTCCTTCCATTTTAAATTTCATGAAGATCCGAGCTTGATTGAAATATTAATTTCAAGTTTCAATTTTACACAATCAGAGGAAAACCCACCTAATATTTTGATGTCAAATGCTTCCATTTTAAATTTCAGGAAGATCAGAGCTTGTTTGAAATATTATTTTGGAGTTTCAAATTTGATAAGTGAGAGGAAAACCCACCTAATCTTTTGATGTCAATTGGTTCAATTTAAATTTCACGAAGATCCAAGCTCATTTGAAATATTAATTTAAAGTTTCAATTTTGCTCCCAAACATAAAAAAAATGTCACAAAAAAGTTTCAATTTTTCACAATAAGATGAAAGCCCACCTAATATTTTGATGTCAAATGCTTCTATTTTAAATTTCATGAACATCCGAGCTCATTTGAAATAATAATTTAAAGTTTCCATTTTTCTCCCAGATGTAAAACATGCAATGGAAACGTTTCAATTTTGCACAATTAGAGGAAAACCCACCTAATATTTTGATGTCAAATGCTTCCAATTTAAATTTCATGAACATCGGATCTTATTTGAAATATTAATTTAAAGATTCAATTTTGCACAATGAGAGGAAAAACCACCTAATATTTTATTGTCAAATTCTTCCATTTTAAATTTCATGAAGATACGAGCTTGTTTGAAGTAGTAATTTAAAGTTTCAATTTTAGTCAATCAGAGGAAAACCTGCCTACTATTTTGATGTCAAATGCTTCCATTTTAAATTTCATAAAGATTGGAGCTCGTATGAAATATTAATTTAAATTTTCAATTTTGATCAGTCAGAGGAAAACCTAGCTAATATTTTGATGTCAAATTCTTCCATTTTAAATTTCATGAAGATCTGAGCTCATTTGAAATATTAATTTAAAGTTTCAATTTTGCTCCCAAATGTAAAAATGTGTCACAAAAAAGTTTCAATTTTGCACAATCTGAGGAAAACCCGCATAATATTTTTATGTCAAATGCTTCCATTTTAAATTTCATGAAGAACGGACCTCGTTTGGAATATTAATTTAAAGTTTCAATTTTGCCTCCGGATGTAAAACATGTCACAAAAATGTTTCAATTTTGCACAATAAGAGGATAACCCACCTAATATTTTGATGTCAAATACTTCCATTTTAAATTTCAATAAGATCTGAGCTTGTTTGAAATATTAATTTAAAGTTACTCCCCGACGTAAAACGTGTCACAAAAAGTTTAAATTTTGCATAATCAGAGGAAAACCCACCTAATATTTTGATGTCAAATTCTTCCATTTTAAATTTCACGAACATCGGAGCTCATTTGAAATATTAATTTTAAGTTTCAATTTTGCTAAATCAGAGGAAAACCCACCTAATATTTTGATGTCAAATGCTCTTATTTTACATTTCACAGAGATTCGAGCTTGTTTGAAATATTAATTTAAAGTTTCAATTTTACAGAATCGGAGGAAAACCCACCTAATATTTTGATGTCAAATGCTTTCATTTTAACTTTCATGAAGATCTGAGCTCATTTTAAATATTAATTTAAAGTTTCAATTTTGCTCAAACAGAGGAAAATGCACCTAATATTTTGATCTTAATTGCTTCCATTTTAAATTTCAAGAAGATCTGAGCTTTTTGAAATATTATTTTAAATTTTAAATTTTACACAATCAGAGGAAAACCCACCTAATATTTTGATGTCAAATGCTTCCATTTTAAATTTCACAAAGATCGGAGCTCATTTGAAACATTAATTTAAAGTTTAAATTTAGCTCAGTCAGAGGAAAACCCACCTAATATTTTGATGTCAAATGCTTCCATTTTAAATTTCATAAAGATTCGAGCTCGTTTGAAATATTAATTTAAAGTTTCAATTTTGCTCCGAAACATAAAAACGTGTCACAAAAAAGTTTCAATTTTGCACAATCAGATGAAAACCCACCTAATATTTTGATGTCAAATGCTTGCATTTTAAATTTCACAAAGATAAGAGCTCGTTTAAAATATTAATTTAAAGTTTCAATTTTGCCTCCGGACGTAAAATGTGTCTCAAAAAAGTTTCAATTTTGCACAATCAGAGGAAAACACACCTAATATTTTGATGTCAAATGCTTCCATTTTAAATTTCACAAAGATCCGAGCTCATTTGAAATATTAATTTAAAGTTTCAATTTTGCTCTGGCAACGTAAAACATGTCACAAAAAGGTTTCAATTTTGAATAATCAGAGGAAAACCCACCTGATATTTTGATGTCAAATGTTTCCATTTTAAATTTTACGAACATCAGAGCTCATTTGAAATATTAATTTAAAGTTTCAATTTTTCCCAATTAGAGGAAAACCCACCTAATATTTTGATGTCAAATGCTTCTATTTTAAATTTCATGTAGATCTGAGCTCGTTTGAAATACTAATTTAAAGTTTCAATTTTACGCAATCAGAGGAAAACCCACCTAATATTTTGAGGTCAAATGCTTCCATTTTAAATTTTACGAAGGTCAGAGCTTGTTTGAAATATTAATTTAAAGTTTTAATTTTTCTCAGTCACAGGAAAACCCACCTAATATTTTGATGCAAATGCTTCCATTTTAAATTTCACAAAGATTCAAGCTAGTTTGAGATATTATTTTTAAGTTTCAATTTTTCTCCAAAATGTAAAAATGTGTCACAAAAAGGTATTAAATTTTGCACAATCAGATGAAAACCCAGGTTAATATTTTGATGTTAAATGGTTCCATTTTAAATTTCACGAAGATCAGAGCTCCTTTGAAATATTAATTAAAATTTTCTATTTTTCCTCCGGACGTAAAACATGTCACAAAAATGTTTCAATTTTGCACAATCAAAGGAAAACCCACCTAATATTTTTATATCAAATGCTTTCATTTTAAATTTCACAAAGATTTGAGCTCGTTTGAAATATTAATTTAAAGTTTCAATTTTGCTCCCGGACATAAAATGTGTCACAAAAAAGATTCAATTTCGCACAATTAAAGGAAAATCCACCTAATATTTTGATGTCAAATGCTTCCATTTTAAATTTCATGAATATCCAAGCTCATTTGAAATATTAATTTAAAGTTTTAATTTTACATAATCAGAGGAAACCCCACCTAATATTTTGATGTCAAATGCTTCCATTTTAAATTTCACAAAGATCGGAGCTTGTTTGAAATATGAATTTAAGATGAAATATTAATTTAAAGTTTCAATTTTGATGTCAAATGCTTCTGTTTTCATTTTCACCAAGATCTGAGCTCGTTTGAAAAATTAATTTAAAGTTTCAATTTTACTCCCGGACGAAAAATGTTTCACAAAAAAGTTTCAATTTTGCACAATTAGAGGAAAACCCACCTAATATTTTGATGTCAAATGATTCCATTTTAAATTTCATGAACATCAGAGCTTGTTTGAAAAATAAATTTAAAGTTTCAATTTTGCTCAATCAGAGGAAAACCAACCTAATCTTTTGATGTCAACTACTTCCATTTAAAGTTTTACTAAGAGCCAACCTTGTTTGAAATATTAATTTAAAGTTTCAATTTTACACAATCAAAGTAAACCCCTACTAATATTTTGATGTTAAATGTTGCCATTTTAAAATTCATGAATATCGGAGCTCATTTAAAATATTAATTTAAATTTTCAATTTTGGTCAGTCAGAGGAAAAGCCACCTAACATTTTGATGTCAAATGCTTCTGTTTTAAGTTTCACGGAGATCCGAGCTCGCTTGAAATATTAATTTAAATTTTCAATTTTGCTCCCAGACGTAAAAACATGTCACAAAAATGTTTCAATTTTGCAAAATCAGATGAAAACCCACCTAATATTTTGATGTCAAATGCTTCCATTTTAAATTTCATGAACGTCAGGGCTCGTTTGAAATATTAATTTGAAGTTTTAATTTTGTTCAATCAGAGGAAAAGCCACCTAATATTATGATATTCAGTGCTTCTCTTTTAAATTTCACGGAGATCCGAGCTTGTTTGAAATATTAATTTAAAGTTTTAACTTTACACAATCAGAGGAAAACCTACCAAATATTTTTATGTCAAATGCTTTTATTTTAAATTTCATAGAGATCCAAGCTCGTTTGAAATATTAATTTAAAGTTTCAATTTTACACAATCAGAGAAAAACCCACCTAATATTTTGACGTTAAATGCTTCCAATTTAAATTTCATGAAGATTAGAGCTCGTTTGAAATATTAATTTAAATTTTCAATTTTTCTCAATCAGAGGAAAACCCACCTAATATTTTGATGTCAAATGCTTCCATTTTAATTTTCATGAAGATCCGAGCTAGTTTGAAATATTAATTTAAACTTTCAATTTTACACAATCAGAGGAAAACCCACATAATATTTTGATGTCAAATGCTTCCATTTTAAATTTTACAAAGATCAGAGCTCGTTTGAAATATTAATTTAAAGTTTCAATTTTGCTTAGTTAGAGGAAAACCCACCTAATATTTTGATGTCAAATGCTTCCATTTTAAATTTTACGAAGGTCCCAGCTAGTTTGAAACATTATTTTAAAGTTTCAATTTTTCTCCCAAACGTAAAAACATGTCAAAAAATTTTCAATTTTGCACAATCAAAGGAAAACCCACCTAATATTTTGATGTCAAATGCTTCCATTTTAAATTTTAGGAATGTCAGAGCTTGTTTAAAATATTACTTTAAAGTTTCAATTTTACACAATCAGAGGAAAACCCACCTAATATTTTGATGTCAAATGCTTCCATTTTAAATTTCACGAATATCGGAGCTTGTTTGAAATATTAATTTAAAGTTTCAATTTTTCTCAATCAGCGGATAACCCACCTAATATTTTGATGTCAAATACTCCTATTTTAAATTTCATAGAGATACGAGCTCATTTAAAATATTAATTTAAAGTTTCAATTTTACACAATCAAAGGAAAACCCACCTAATATTTTGATGTCAAATGCCTCCATTTTAATTTTCATGAAGATCAGATCTCGTTTGAAATATTAATTTAAAGTTTCAATTTTTCTCAATCAGAGGAAAACCCACCTAATATTTTGCTGTCAAATGGTTCTATTTTAAATTTCACAGAGATCCGAGCTCGTTTGAAATATTAATTTAAAGTTTCAATTTTACACAATCAGAGGAAAACCCACCTAATATTTTAATGTCAAATTCTTCCATTTCAAATTTCATGAAGATCAAATCTCATTTGAAATATTAATTTAAAGTTTTAATTTTACTCAAGCAGAGGAAAACCTACCTAATATTTTGATGTCAAATGCTTCTATTTTGAATTTCATGGAGATCTGAGCTTGTTTGAAATATTAATTACAAGTTTCAATTTTACATAATCAAAGGAAAACACATGTTATATTTTGATTTCAAACGCTTCCAATTTAAATTTCACGAAGGTTGGAGCTCGTTTAAAATTTCAATTTAAAGTTTGAATTTTGCTCAATCAGAGGAAAACCCACCTAATATTTGTTGGCATAATGATATATTTGTCATCAGTGAAAACACTTAGTGAAAACACTTATTTGATTCTGAATGCTTACCGAGCTTATCACTCAGTCCACAACTTATACCTAGCATTCAGTAATCACCTTAACAGTTCATACCGAGTAGAACAGTAGTCACCGAGCATATGAATAGTTTAGCAGCGGTTACCGAGAAGAGCAACATGTACCGAGCAGACGGTAGTCACCGAGCTTCATCATAACTACCGATTCATCAGTTGAAGCCAACCGAGAAGTCAGTTACCACCGAGTCACCAGCGGTTACCGAGTGACAATATATCTATCGAGTCACAACAGCTACCGAGTTCCAAGCTACACTTCAGGACTAGTATGGACCGAGCTTCTACTCTTACTGAGAGCATGATGATGCCAAGTATTGTAGTGGATGCCGTGTATCAGAAGATCACCGAGCCAGCTTGAGGAACTCGAGCTCCTACCGACTCAGTAATATTTTGCTACTAATGAAAGGCCGACTTAGAAATAAGTTTATCTTATAATTTGTATGAGGCCGACCGTGTGAATTGTAAATTGTAATTATGAACGGTATATATATGTAATGTATTATACCATTTGAAAAAAAAAGAGAGTGTAAGAATGTATGGTATGCAAAAATTAGAAAGAATAGAGCAGAGACTGCAATAAGGCAGCAGAGCAGAGCATTTTCGTAAAGTCAGTAAAGGAGCATAATAGACATATCTATCACCTTCTGTGATTAGTACTCAAAGGATCTTATCAGCAATAAAGTTGTAAGTGAAGATCTACTCTTTCATCCTAACAGTTGAATCAGTTTGTAAATCCTTTAACAGGGTAGACTTAACAGTCTTTTGTAAATCTCCTAACAGAGTGCATACTTCATTGTATGTTTGTAAATCCTCTAACAAGGTGGACCTA
>MU223214.1:784937-819333 GCA_018584345.1 Thuja plicata
TATTCAGTTGAGAAACACTCAATAGATTATAATTCAATCTTTTTACCCAATAAGCATTTTCACATTTAATCAGGTTATTCAGCATTACTGTTCCTTTACCTTCAATTTGACAAGGTGAATCATTTCCTATTCTTACTCTACCACCTTTATAGTATTCAAAATTATTAAACTTTTCTTTGTCATCGGTCATATGGTGAGTGCAGCCACTATCTATAATCCAGATATCATTTTTACTAATCTTATATATGAGTGCAATTTCTTCATACCTTTCATCTTCATCTGAGTCATCCTTCACAACTAAAAATACTATCTCAATATCATCATCCAGTTTAGTGTCAGTATTTTCATCTTTGCAAGCAGCTAGATAGCTATCCTTCTTTCCTTTATCCTTGTAATCTCGAGTATCACTTCTTTCTGATCGTCGGTAACCTCTGTAATCTTTATTATCACCTCTATCAAATTTATTCTCAAAAGATATGTTATCACTTCTGTCATCTTTTCTTTTGTTAGGATATCTTGCAGCAAAGTGTCCAATCTCTTTAAAATTGAAACATACAAGTGGTAACTTGCCTTTGTATTTACCTTTGCCTCTTAGCATTCTTCTCGCCATGAGTGCTTCAATTTCATCTAGATCTTCTTCTTCACTTTCACTTTCACTGTCTCTTCTAGATGAGTGTCTCTGACTAGATTTTCTTATTCTCATAGAAGACTTGAATGTAGACTCTAAACTTGGTAGGGCACTATTATCAAAATTATTCATCTCAAATGAAATTAGTCTACCAATCAGGCTATCAAGAGTGACTGTATTATTTACTACTGCTCTCATTTCTTGAATAGAAGAGACTCTAATAGCATATACAGGCAATAAGTTTCTTAAGATTTTACTTACCACTGTCTCCTCTTCAAGTGTACCTCCAACGCCTCGTATAGCATTGACTACTTCCATTATTCTTGTGTTGTACTGAGTGATGTTTTTACCTTCTTTCATTTTGAGATCATCAAACTTTCCTCTAAGGCTTTCTGCCTTGGCTCTCGGAACATTTTTATCACCTCCATGTACAAGCTTTAGCTTATCCCACATTGTCTTTTCATTTTTGCAATATTTGACATCCTCAAATTTAGCATCAGAGAGTGAGGCAGAAATCTCTATAACCATGTAGTTATGTTCATGCTTTACTCTTAATTGATCTACCACCAATACCTGATAAGTGAAGCTTTATTCTACTTTTCCATGAAGAAAAGTTGTCTGTGTTCAACTTGGGCACATCTCGTCTGTTCATCTTGTGATCTTTACTTAGGTGTTGAAACCTTCCTTCTAAGCACACAAGCTCTGATACCAATTGTTAGTAATAACTAAGAGGGGGGGTGAATCAGTAGCCTTAAAAATGTATCCTTTAGAATTTAATCCACCAATTAATACACCTCAGATTATTAAGTCCCTAAAAGATGTATGCCTTTGAAATACTTGAAATAATTAACTGTTTGTCTGTTTACCTTGTCTGTTCTTATTCTCCTTGATTACCGATAAGGAGTAAAACTTATTTACTGACACTCAGTAAATATACAAAGTATACCAATCAATCCATAAATGTATATGTGAAATGTAAAACAATAAATTAATAAACCATACACACATAACACATGGATTTTAATGTGGAAACCCTATTAAGGGAAAAACCACTGGGACCGGTACCCCAAATTTTCACTCTTCTAAAGTGAGCTCTATTAGGAGCCAACCCTGTTAAATGTTACAAACACACTGTTAAGTGTGACCTTGTTAGAGGATTTTTATACATAGGTTGTCACTAAGTATCTGGCAACTATGCTACCATCCTTGAATCAGCCTCTAGACTGTCAATATGCTTTATGCTAATCTTACTACCATCCTTGAATCAGCCTCCTTCTTAGACTATCAATAGGCTTTAGGTAAGACCGAGGCTACTATCATGAATCAAACCTTTTGCTAATCTGTTAGGATATATCTCAATTATAGAAGAGGGTTAAGTCCTGCTCTGTGAAGAGACTTAATTATTCAATGGTTAAACTGAAACACAACGACCTATTTCTAATGCAACTTTGAATTGCAGAGATTTAGATCTATTTATGTACAATACCACTCTGATCAATGTATCAATTTAACTCCTTTATGCTTTACACTTTCTACTTTGTGACGTTGTGCTTCACTGTTTGTCAGTGTCTACAAAATTCTTTAGCTCTCCCTTAGCTTGATTGATCAAGACTATATGAAACTTAACCTTCACCAATTTCTCTTCAACATCTTCTTTCAATTCACTCCCCCATGTATCTGAGTGCTTGTGGAAATGAATTATTCTTGTCTCTTATATAGACATGATATTCCTTAATTCTTGATTCTTGATTCTTGATTCTTGGCATGAAAAACAATCCAGCCAATTTGATTTATGACTTTAACTCTTGATTTATCTTGTAGTTAACTTCTTGCCAAGTGTATAAACCATCTTTAAATCACTTATTTAACTTTGGTCAAATAAAACAAATAAAATAACCAGTTAAGTCTATCCTTAAGCTCTGCCAGCTAGATATTTTCTCATTTTCTAATCTCTCTATTCTGTCGGTCAATTCTACACTTTATCGCCAATGACAACTACCAGTTCCAACGGTGCCACTTCAGTTACCTTCAGTATCTCTGTTTGTCAGGAATCATTAAATCTCTCTCGTCGAGAAACACTATTTTTAGCTTGTCGGGCATCCTGTGATTATGCTTCGTCAGGAAACACTGTGACTTTTCTCTATCTTTACCGATGGTGTGCACTCTATCAGTGTTGTCTGTCACTTAGTGAATACATGACTTGTATGCATTGTTGAAAGCATAACCTCTGTTCCATTGATTCTCTAAAGTCTTTAGCATTATGTATATGAACGTACAGATGATATCAAGTTGACATCAATGACAATACAAACCATTAACTGATTTAATGTCTTGCATCATCTTCAACTTAACATTATCAATCATTCAATCAATTACATGTCATCAAATCCTTCCATTTTAAATTTCATGAAGATCCGAGCTCATTTGAAATATTAATTTAAAGTTTCAATTTGGCTCCCGGACGTAAAATGTGTCACAAAAAAGTTTTAATTTCACACAATCAGAGGTGAACCCACCTCATATTTTGATGTCAAATACTTCCATTTTAAATCTCACAAACATTAGAGCTCATTTGAAATATTAATTTAAACTTTCAATTTTGCTCAATCAGAGGAAAACCCACCTAATATTTTGATGTCAAATACTTCCATTTTAAATTTCATGAAGATCTAAGCTCGTTTGAAATATTAATTTAAAGTTTTAGTTTTACACAATCAGAGGAAAACCCACTTAATATTTTAACGTCAAATGCTTTAGTTAAAAATTTCAAGAATATCAAATCTAGTTTGAAATATTAATTTAAAGTTTCAATTTTTCTCAATCAAAAGAAAACCCACCTAATATTTTGATGTTAAATGCTTCTATTTTAAATTTGACTGAGATCCGAGCTCGTTTGAAATATTAATTTCAATTTTTAATTTTACACAATCAGTGGAAAACCCACCTAATATTTTGATGTCAAACGCTTCCAATTTAAATTTTAGGAAGATCGGAGCTCGTTTGAAATATTAATTTAAAATTTCAATTTTGCTCAATCAGAGGAAAACCCACCTAATATTTTGATGTCAAATGCTTCCATTTAAAATTTCACAAAGATCTGAGCTTGTTTGAAATATTAATTTAAAGTTTCAATTTTCCTCCCAGATGTAAAGTGTGTCGCAAAAAAGTTTCAATTTTGCACAATCAGAGGAAAACTCACCTAGTATTTTGATGTCAAATGCTTCCATTTTAAATTTCATGAACATCAGTACTCGTTTGAAATATTAATTTAAACTTTGAATTTTTCTCAATCGGAGGAAAACCCACCTAAGATTTTGATGTCAAATGCTTCTATTTTAAATTTCATTGAGATCCGAGCTCATTTGAAATATTAATTTAAAGTTTCAATTTTACACAATAAGAGGAAAACCTGCATAATAATTTAATGTCAAATGCTTCCATTTTAAATTTCACCAAGATCAGATCTCGTTTGAAATATTAATTTAAAAGTTTTAATTTTCCTCAATTAGAGAAAAACCCACCTAATATTTTGATGTCAAATGCTTCTATTTCAAATTTCACGGAGATCCGAGCTTGTTTGAAATATTAATTTCAAATTTCAATTTTACACAATCAGAGGAAAACCCACCTAATATTTTGATGTCAAATGCTTCCAATTTAAATTTAATGAAGATCGGAACTCATTTGAAATATTAATTTAAAGTTTCAATTTTTCTCAATTAGAGGAAACGCCACCTAATATTTTGATGTCAAATGCAACCATTTTAAATTTCATGAAGATTCAAGCTCATTTGAAATATTAATTTTCTCCCAAATGTAAAACACGTCACAACAAAGTTTCAATTTTTTTACAATCAGAGGTAAACCGACCTAATATTTTGATGTCAAATGCTTCCAATTTAAATTTCACGAAGCTCGGAGCTTGTTTGAAATATTAATTTAATGTTTCAATTTTTCTCAATCAGACGAAAACCCACCTAATATTTTGATATAAAATTCTTCCATTTTAAATTTCATGAAGATTGAAGATCATTTGAAATATTAATTCAAACTTTCAATTTTGCTCCCGGATGTAAAACGTGTCACAAAAAGTTTCCATTTTGCACAATCATAGGTAAACCAACCTAATATTTTCATATCAAATGATTCCATTGTAAATTTTATGAACATCAGAGCTCGTTTGAAATATTAATTAAACTTTCAATTTTTGCTCAATTAGAGGAAAACCCACCTAATATTTTGATGTTAATTGCTTCTATTTTAAATTGGAAGCATTTGACATCAAAATATTAATTTAAAGTTTCAAATATTAATTTAATTTTTAGTTTTACACAATGAGAAGAAAACCCACCTAATATTTTAATGTCAAAGCTTCCATTTTAAATTTCACGAAGATCAGATCTCGTTTGAAATATTAATTTAAAGTTTCAATTTTCCTCAATCAGAGGAAAACCCACATAATATTTTTATATCAAATGCTTCTATTTTAAATTTCATGGTGATCAGAGCTCATTTGAAATATTAATTTAAAGTTTCAATTTTGATCCCAGATGTAAAACATGTAACAAAAAAGTTTCTATTTTGTACAATTAGAGGTAAATTCACCTAATATTTTGATGTCAAATGCTTCCATTTTAAATTTCACGAACATCGGAGCTCATTTAAAATATTAATTTAAACTTTCAATTTTGGTTAATCAGAGGAAAACCCACCTAATATTTTGATGTCAAATGCTCCTATTTTAAATTGGAAGCATTGGCATCAAAATATTAATTTAAAGTTTCAAATATTAATTTAAAGTTTCACTTTTAACAATCAGAGGTAAACCTACCTAATATTTTTTATGTCAAATGCTTCCATTTTAAATTTCATGAACATCGGAGCTCATTTGAAATATTAATTTAAACTTTGAATTTTTCTCAATTAGAGGAAAACCCACCTAATATTTTCATGGAAAATGCTTCTATTTTAAATTGGAAGCATTTAACATAAAAATATTAATTTAAAGTTTCATTTTTACACAATCAGAGGAAAACCCACCAAATATTTTAATGTAAAATGCTTCCATTTTAAATTTCATGAAGGTAGGATCTCGTTTGAAATATTATTTTAAAGTTTTAATTTTTTTCAATCAGAGGAAAATCCACCTAATATTTTGATGTCAAATGCTTCTATTTTAAATTTCACGGAGATCCGAGCTTGTTTGAAATATTATTTTGAAGTTACAAATTTACACAATCAGTGGAAAACCCACATATTATTTTGATGTCAAATGCTTCGAATTTTAATTTCACAAAGATCAGACCTTTTTTGAAATATTAATTTAAAGTTTCAATTTTTCTCCCAGACATAAAACATGTCACAAAAGAGTTTCAATTTGGCACAATTAGAGGTAAACCCACCTAATATTTTGATGTCAAATCCTTCCATTTTAAATTTCACTAACATCAAAGCTCATTTGAAATATTAATTTAAACTTTCAATTTCGCTCAATCAGAGGAAAACCCATCTAATATTTTGATGTCAAATGCTTCTATTTTAAATATAAAGCATTTGACATCAAAATATAAATTTCAAATTTCAAACATTAATTTAATGTTTTAGTTTTATACAATGAGAGGAAAACCCAGCTAATATTTTAATGTCAAATGCTTCCATTTTAAATTTCACAAAGATCGGATCTCGTTTGACATATTAATTTATTGTTTCAATTTTTTTCAATCAGAGGAAAACCCACCTAATATTTTGATGTCAAATTCTTTTATTTTAAATTTCATGGAGATTCGAGCTCATTTGAAATATGAATTTCAAGTTTCAATTTTACACAATCAGTAGAAAACCCACCTAATATTTTGATATCAAATGTTTCCGATTTAAATTTCACGAAGATCGCAGCTCGTTTGAAATTTTACTTTAAATTTTAGATTTTGCTCAATGAGAGGAAAACCCACCTAATATTTTTATGTCAAATGCTACTATTTAAATTTCACGAAGATCTGAGTTCATTTGAGATATTAATTTAAAGTTTTAATTTTGCTCCCAGACGTAAAACATGTCACAAAAAAGTTTCAATTTTGCACAATCAGAGGTAAACCCGCCTAATATTTTTATGTCAAATTGTCCTACTTTAAATTTCACAAACATCAAAGCTCATTTGAAATATTAATTTAAACTTTCAATTTTACTCAATCAAAGTAAAACCCACCTAATATTTTGATGTCAAATTCTTCTATTTTAAATTGGAAGCATTTGACATCAAAATATTAATTTAAAGTGTCAAATATTAATTTAATGTTTCATTTTTACACAATCAGAGGAAAACCCACCTAATATTTTAATGTTAAATGCTTCCATTTTAAATTTAATGAAAATCAGATCTCGTTTGAAATATTAATTTAAAGTTCAATTTTGCACAATTAGAGGAAAACCCACCTAATATTTTAATTTCAATTTCTTCTATTATAAATTTCACAAAGATCTGAGCTTGTTTGAAATATTAATTTCAAGTTTCAATTTTACATAATTAGTGGAAAACCCACCTAATATTTTGATGTCAAATGCTTCCGATTAAAATTTCATGAAGAACGGAGATTGTTTGAAATATTAATTTAAAGTTTAAATTTTGCTCAATCAGAGGAAAACCCACCTAATATTTTGATTTCAAATGCTTCCATTTTAAATTTCATGAAGATCTGAACTCGTTTGAAATATTAATTTAAAGTTTCAATTTTGTTCACAGACGTAAAATGTGTCACAAAAAAGTTTCAATTTTGTACAATCAGAGGTAAACACACCTAATATTTTGATGTTAAATTCTTCCATTTTAAATTTCATGAACATCAGAGCTTGTTTCAAATATTAATTTAAACTTTCAATTTTTCTCAATCAAACAAAAACCCACATAATATTTTGATGTCAAATGCTTCTAATTTAAATTGGAAGCATTTGACATCAAAATTAATTTAAAGTTTCAAATATTAATTTAATGTTTTAGTTTTACACAATTAGAGGAAAACCCACCTAATATTTTAATGTCAAATGCTTCCATTTTAAATTTCATGAAGATTAGATCTTGTTTTAAATATTGATTTAAAGTTTCAATTTTTCTCAATCAGAGGAAAACCCACCTAATATTTTGATGTCAAATGCTTCTATTTTAAATTTCATAGAGATTCGAGCTTGTTTGAAATATTAATTTCAAGTTTCAATTTTACACAATCAGTGGAAAACCCACCTAATATTTTAATATCAAATGCTTCCAATTTAAATTTCATGAAGATCAGAGCTCGTTTGAAATATTCATTTAAAGTTTCAATTTTGCTCAATCAGAGGAAAACCCACCTAATATTTTTATATCAAATATTTCCATTTTAAATTTTAGGAAGATCAGAGCTCGTTTGAAATATTAATTTAAAGTTTCAATTGTGCTGCCAGACGTAAAATGTGTGACAAAAAAGTTTCAATTTTGTACAATGAGAGGTAAACCCACCTAATATTTTGATGTCAAATTCTTCCATTTGAAATTTCACAAACATCAGAGCTTGTTTGAAATATTTATTTAAACTTTCAGTTTTGGTCAATCAAAGGAAAACCCAATTAATATTTTGATGTCAAATGCTTCTATTTTAAATTGAAAGCATTTGACATCAAAATATTAATTTAAAGTTTCAAAAGTTAATTGAAATTTTTAAGTTTACACAATTAGAAGAAAAACCCACCTAATATTTTAATGTCAAATGCTTCCATTTTAAATTTCACGAAGATCAGATATTGTTTGAAATATTAATTTAAAGTTTCAATTTTTCTCAATTAGAGGAAAACCTACCTAATATTTTGATGTCAAATGCTTGTATTTTATATTTCACAGAGATCCAAGCTTGTTTGGAATATTGATTTCAAGTTTCCATTTTACGAAATTAATGGAAAAGCCACCTAATATTTTGATGTCAAATGCTTCCAATTTGAATTTCATGAAGATCCGAGCTTGTTTGAAATATTAATTTAAAGTTTCAATTTTTCTCAATCAAAGGAAAACCCACCTAATATTTTGATGTCAAATGCTTCCATTTAAAATATCAGGAAGTTCTGAGCTCATTTAAAATATTAATTTAAAGTTTCAATTTTGCTCCCGCACGTAAAACATGTCACAAAAAAGTTTCAATTTGTCACAATCACAGGTAAACCAACCTAATATTTTGATGTTAAATGATTCCATTTTAAATTTCCACAACATCGAGGCTCGTATGAAATATTAATTTAAAATTTCAATTTTCCTTAATCAGAGGAAAACCTCCTAATATTTTGATGTCAAATGCTTCTATTTTGAATTGGTAGCATTTGACATCAAAATATTAATTTATAGTTTCAAATGTTAATTTAAAGATTTAGTTTTACACAATCAGAGGAAAACCCACCTAATATTTTAATGTCAAATACTTCCATTTTAAATTTCACAAAGATCATATCTAGTTTGAATTATTAATTTAAATTTTTAATTTTGCTCAATCAGAGGAAGAACCACCTAATATTTTGATGTCAAATGCTTCTATTTTACATTTCACGAAGATCTGAGCTCATTTGAAATATTAATTTCAACTTTCAATTTTACACAATCAGTGGAGAACCCACCTAATATTTTGATGTCAAATATTTCCAATTTAAATTTCACGAAGATCGGAGCTTGTTTAAAATAATAATTTAAAGTTACAATTTTTCTCAATCAGAGGAAAACCCACCTAATATTTTGATGTCAAATGCTTCCATTTTAAATTTCATGAAGATCTGAGCTCGTTTGAAATATTAATTTAAAGTTTCAATTTTTGTCACAAGCGTACAATGTGTCACAAAAAAGTTTCAATTTTGCACATTCAGAGGTAAACCCACCTAATATTTTGATGTCAAATGCTTCCATTTTAAATTTCATGAACATGGGTCCTCGTTTGAAATATTAATTTAAACTTCCAATTTTTCTCAATCAAAGGAAAACCCACCTAATATTTTCATGTCAAATACTTCTATTTTAAATTGGAAGCATATGACATCAAAATATTAATTTAAAGTTTCAAATATTAATTTAAAGTTTCAGTTTTCAATAATCAAAGGAAAACCCACCTAATATTTTAATGTCAAATGCTTCCATTTTAAATTTCATGAAGATCGGATCTCATTTGAAATATTTATTTAAAGTTTTAATTTTGCTCAATCAGAGGAAAACCCACCTAATATTTTGATGTCAAATGCTTCTATTTTAAATTTCATAGAGATTCAAGCTCATTTGAAATATTAATTTCAAGTTTCAATTTTAGATAATTAGTGGAAAACCCACGTAATATTTTAATGTCAAATGCTTCCGATTTAAATTTCATGAAGAACGGAGCTCATTTTTAATATTAATTTAAAAATTCAATTTTGCTCAATCAGAGGAAAACCCACCTAATATTTTTATATCAAATACTTCCATTTTAAATTTCACGAAGATCTGAGCTCGTTTGAAATATTAATTTAAAGTTTTAATTTTGCTCCCGGACGTAAAACGTGTCACAAAAAAGTTTCTATTTTGCACAATAAGAGGTAAACCCACCTAATATTTTGATGTCAAATGGTTCCATTTTAAATTACACAAACATTGGAGCTCATTTGAAATATTAATTTAAACTTTTAATTTTGCTCAATCAGAGGAAAACCCACATAATATTTTGATGTCAAATGCATCTGTTTTAAATTTCATGGAGATCCGAACACATTTGAAATATTAAATTAAAGTTTCAACTTTAGACAATTAGAGGAAAACCCACCTAATATTTTGATGTCAAATTCTTCTATTTTAAATAGGAAGCATTTGACATTAAAATATTAATTTAAAGTTTCAAATATTAATTTAAATTTTCAATTTTACACAATCAGAGGAAAACCCACCTAATATTTTAATGTCAAAGCTTCCATTTTAAATTACACAAACATCAGAGCTCACTTGAAATATTAATTTAAAGTTTCAATTTTTCTCAATCAGTGGAAAACCCACCTGATATTTTGATGTCAAATGCTTCTATTTTAAATTTCACAGAGATTCGAGCTCATTTGAAATATTAATTTTAATTTTCAATTTTACCCTATCAGAGGAAAACCTACCTAATATTTTGATGTCAAATGCTTCCAATTTAAATTTCAAGAAGATCGGAGCTTGTTTGGAATATTAATGTAAAGTTTCAATTTTTCTCAATCAGATGAAAACCCACCTAATATGTTGATGTCAAATGCATCCATTTTAAATTTCACAAAGATTCAAGCTTTTGAAATAGTAATTTAAAGTTTCAATTTTTCTCCCGGATGTAAAGTGTGTCTTAAAAAAGTTTCAATTTTACACAATTAGAGGAAAACCCACCTAATATTTTGATGTCAAATGCTTCCATTTTAAATTTCATGAATATCGAAGCTCATTTGAAATATTAATTTAAACTATCAATTTTTCTCAATCAGAGGAAAACCCAGCTATTATTTTGATGTCAAATGCTTCTTTTTTAAATTTCACAGAGATTTGAGCTCGTATGAAGTATTAATTTAAAGTTTCAGATTTACACAATCAGAGGAAAACCCACCAAATATTTTAATGTCAAATGCTTCCATTTTAAATTTCACAAAGATCGGATCTCGTTTGAAATATTAATTTAAAGTTTCAATTTTGTTCAATCAAAGGAAAACCACCTAATAATTTGATGTCAAATGCTTCTATTTTAAATTTCACGGAGATCTGAGCTCATTTCAAATATTAATTTCAAGTTTATATTTTACACAATCAATGGAAAACCCACCTAATATTTTGATATCAAATGCTTCCAATTTAAATTTCATGAAGATCAGAGCTTGTTTTAGATATTAATTTAAAGTTTCAATTTTTCTCAATCAGAGGAAAACCCATCTAATATTTTGATGTCAAATGCTTCCATTTTACGAACATCGGTACTCATTTGAAATATTAATTTAAACTTCCAATTTTGCTATATCAGAGGAAAACCCACCTAATATTTTGATGTCAAATGCTTCTATTTTAAATTTTGTGGAGATCTGAGATTGTTTGAAATATTAATTTAAAGTTTCAATTTTAGACAATCAGAGGAAAACCCACCAATATTTTAATGTCAAATGCTTCCATTTTAAATTTCACAAAGATCAGATCTTATTTAAAATATTAATTTAAAGTTTCAATTTTGCTCAATCAGAGGAAAACCCACTTAATATTTCGATGTCAAATGCTTTTGTTTTAAATTTCACGAAGACCTGAGCTCATTTGAAATGTTAATTTCAAGGTTCAATTTTACACAATCAGAGGAAAACCCACATAATATTTTGATATCAAATGCTTCAAATTTAAATTTCATGAAGATTGGAGCTTGTTAGAAATATTAATTTAAAGTTTCAATTTTGCTCAATTAGAGGAAAACCCACCTAACATTTTGATGTCAAATGCTTCCATTTTAAATTTCATGAAGATCTAAGTTCGTTTGAAATATTAATTTAAAGTTTCAATTTTGCTCCCAGACGTAAAACGTGTCACAAAAAAGTTTCAATTTTGCACAATCAGAGGTAAAGCCACCTAATATTTTGATGTCAAATGCTTCCATTTTAAATTTCACAAACATCGGAGCTCATTTGAAATATTAAGTTAAACTTTCAATTTTTCTCAATCAGAGGAAAACCCACATAATATTTTGATGTCAAATGCTTCTATTTTAAATGTCATGGAGATCCGAGGTCATTTCAAATATTAATTTAATGTTTTAATTTTACACAATCAAAGGAAGACCCACCTAATTCTTTAATGTCAAATGCTTTAATTTTAAATTTCATGAAGATCAGATTTCATTTGAAATATTAATTTGAAGTTTCAATTTGCTCAATTAGAGGAAAACCCATGTAATATTTTGATGTCAAATCCTTGTATTTTAAATTTAAAGGAGATCTGATCTCGTTTGAAATATTAATTTCTAGTTTCAATTTTACACAATCAGAGGAAAACCCACCTAATATTTTGATGTCAAATTCTTCCATTTTAAATTTCACGAAGATCAGATCTTGTTTGAAATATTAGTTTAAAGTTTCCATTTGGCTCAATCAGAGGAAAACCCACCTAATATTTTGATGTCAAATGCTTCTACTTTAAATTTCACAAAGTTCTAAGCTCATTTATAATATTAATTTCAAGTTTCAATTTTACACAATCAGTGGAAAACCCACCTAATATTTTGATGTCAGATGCTTCAAATTTAAATTTCACGAAGATCGAAGCTCATTTGAAACTTTAATTTAAAGTTTAAATTTTTGTCAATAAGAGGAAAACCCACCTAATATTTTGATGTCAAATACTTCCATTTTAAATTTCACGAAGATCTGAGCTAGTTTGAAATATTAATTTAAAGTTTCAATTTTGCTCCCGAACGTAAAGCGTGTCATGAAAAAGTTTCAACTTTGCACAATCAGAGGAAAACCCATCTAATATTTTGATGTCAAATGCTTCCATTTTAAATTTCATGAACATCAGATTTTGTTTGAAATATTAATTTAAAGTTTCAATGTTGCTCAATCAGAGGAAAACCCACCTAATATTTTGATGTCAAATGCTTGTATTTTAAATTTCAAGGAGATCCGATCTCATATGAAATATTAATTTGGAGTTTCAATTTTACACAATCAGAGGAAATCCCACCTAATATTTTGATTTCAAATGCTTCCAATTTAAATTTTACGAAGATCGGAGCTCAGTTGAAATATTGATTTAAAGTTTCAATTTTTGTCAATCAAAGGAACACCCACCTAATACTTTAATGTCAAATGCATCTATTTTAAATTTCACGAAGATTCAAGCTCATATGAAATGTTAATTTTAAGTTTCAAATTTTCTCCCGAACGTAAAGTGTGTCGCAAAAAAGTTTCAATTTTGCACAATCAGAGGAAAACCAACCTAATATTTTGATGTCAAATGCTTGCATTTAAAATTTCACAAAAAATTAGAGCTCATTTGAGATTTTATTTTAAACTTTCAATTATGCTCAATCAGAGGAAAACCCACCTAATATTTTAATGTCAAATGCTTCTATTTTAAATTTCACAGAGATCTGAGCTCGTATGAAATATTAAATTAAAGTTTCAATTTTACACAATCAGAGGAAAACCCACCTAATATTTTAATGTCAAATGCTTCCATTTTAAATTCCATGAAGATCGAATGTCATTTGAAATATTAATTTAAAGTTTCAATTTTGCTCAATCAGATGAAAACCCACCTAATATTTTGATGTGAAATGCTTCTATTTTAAAATTCACGGAGATTCGAGCTCATTTGAAATGTTAATTTCAAGATTCAAATTTATACAATCAGTGGAAAACCCAACTAATATTTTTATGTCAAATACTTCCAAATTAAATTTCAGGAAGATCAGAGCTCGTATGAAATATTAATTTAAAGTTTTATTTTTTCTCAATTAGAGGAAAACCCACCTAATATTTTGATGTCAATTGCTTCCATTTTAAATTTCACAAACATCGGAGCTGGTTTGAAATATTAATTTAAACTTTCAATCTTGCTCAATCAGAGGAAAACCCACCTAATATTTTGATGTTAATTACTTCCATTTTAAATTTAATGAAAATCTAAGCTCATTTGAATTATTAATTTAAAGTTTTAGTTTTACACAATCAAAGGAAAACCCACCTAATATTTTAATGTCAAATGCTTCCATTTTAAATTTTATGAAGATCGGATCTCATTTGAAATATTAATTTAAAGTTTCAATTTTGCTCAATCAGAGGAAAATGCACCTAATATTTTAATGTCAAATGCTTCTATTTTAAATTTAACAAACATCTGAGCTTGTTTGAGATATTAATTTCAAGTTTCAATTTTACACAAATAGAGGAAAACCCACCTAATATTTTAATGTCAAATGCTTCCATTTTCAATTTCATGAAGATCAGATCTCGTTTGAAATATTAATTTAAAGTTTCAATTTTGCTCAATTAGAGGAAAACCCACCTAATATTTTGATGTCAAATGCTTATATTTTAAATTTCATAGAGATTTGAGAATGTTTGAAATATTAATTTTATGATTCAATTTTACACAATCAGTGGAAAACCCACCTAATATTTTGATGTCAAATGCTTCCAATTTAAATTTCATGAAGATGGGAGCTCATTTGAAATATTAATTTAAAGTTTCAATTTTGCTCAATCAGTTGAAAACCCACCTAATATTTTGATGTCAAATGCTTCCATTTTAAATTTCATGAAGATCTGAGCTCATTTGAAATATTAATTTAAAGTTTCAATTTTGCTCTCGTTCCAAAAAGGTGTCACACAAATGTTTCAATTTTGCTCAAGCAGAGGAAAACCCACCTAATATTTTGATGTCAAATGCTTCTATTTTAAATTTCACAGAGATCTGAGCTCATTTGAAATATTAAATTCAAATTTCAATTATTCACAATTTGTGGAAAACCCACCTAATATGTTTATGTCAAATGCTTCCAATTTAAATTTCATGAAGATCGGAGCTTGTTTGAAATATTAATTTAAACAATTTATTTTTCTTAATCAGTGGAAAACCCACTTAATATTTTTATGTTAAATGCTTCCATTTTAAATTTTACGAATATCTAAGCTCATTTTAAATATTAATTTAAAGTTTCAATTTTGCTCTTGGACGTAAAGCGTGTCACAAAAAAGTTTCAAGTTTGAACAATCAGAGGAAAACCCACCTAATATTTTGATGTCAAAAGCTTCCATTTTAAATTTCATGAACGTTGGAGCTCATTTGAAATATTCATTTAAGCTTTCAATTTTTCTCAATCATAGGAAAACCCATCAAATATTTTAATGTCAAATGCTTCTATTTTAAATTTCATGGAGATCTGAGCTTGTTTGAAATATTAATTTAAAATTTCAATTTTAAACAATCAGAGGAAAACCCACCTAATATTTTAATGTCAAATGCTTCCATTTTAAATTTCACGAAGATCAGATCTCATTAGAAATATTAATTTAAAGTTTCAATTTTGCTCAATTAGAGGAAAACCCACCTAAAATTTTGATGTCAAATGCTTCTATTTTAAACTTCATGAAGATACGAGCTTGTCTTAAATATTAATTTCAAATTTCAATTTTACACAATCAGAGGAAAACCCATCTAATAGTTTGATGTGAAATGCTTCCAATTTAAATTTCACGAAGATCAGAGCTCGTTTAAAATATTTATTTAAAGTTTCAATTTTTCTCAATGAGAGGAAAACCCACCTAATATTTTTATTTCAAATGCATCCATTTTAAATTTTTCTCAATCAGAGGAAAACCCATGTAATATTTTTATGTCAATTGCTTCTATTTTAAATTTCAAAAAGATCTGAGCTTGTTTGAAATATTAATTTCAAGTTTCAATTTTACATAATCAGTAGAAAACCCACCTAATATTTTGATGTCAAATGCTTCCAATTTAAATTTCATGAAGATCGGAGCTCATTTGAAATATTAATTTAATGTTTCAATTTTGCTCAATTAGAGGAAAACCCGCCTAATATTTAGATGTCAAATGCTTCCATTGTAAATTTCATGAAGATCCAAGCTCATTTAAAATATTAATTTAAAGTTTCTATTATACTCCTAGACGTAAAGCGTGTCACAAAAAATTTTCAATTTTGCACAACCAGAGGAAAACCCACCTAATATTTTGATGTCAAATTTTTCCATTTTAAATTTCATGAACATTAGAGCTCATTTGAATATTATTTTAAACTTTCAATTTTGCTCAATCAGAGGAAAATCCACTGAATATTTTGATGTCAAATGCTTCTCTTTTAAATTTCATAAAGATCTAACGTCGTTTGAAATATTAATTTAAAGTTTCAGGTTTACACAATTCGAGGAAAGCCCACCTAATATTTTAATGTCAAATGCTTCCATTTTATATTTCACAAAGATCAGATCTCGTTTGAAATATTAATTTAAAGTTTTAATTTTTTTCAATCAGAGGAAAACCCACATAATATTTTGATGTCAAATGCTTCTATTTTAAATTTCACAGAGATCTAAGCTTGTTTGACATATTAATTTCAAGTTTCAATTTTACACATTCAAAGGAAAACCCACCTAATATTTTGATGTCAAATGCTTCCAATTTAAATTTCATGAAGATCGGAGCTTGTTTGAAATATTAGTTTAAAGTTTCAATTTTTATCAATCAGAGGAAAACCCACCAAATATTTTGATGTCAAATGCATCCATTTTAAATTTCATGAAGATTCAAGCTCATTTAAAATATTAATTTAAAGTTTCAATTTTTCTCCCGAACGTAAAGTGTGTCACAAAAAAGTTTCAATTTTGCACAATCAGAGGAAAACCTACGTAATATTTTGATGTCAAATGCTTCCATTTAAAATTTCACGAACATTGGAGGTCGTTTGAAATATTAATTTAAACTTTCAAATTTACTCAATCAGAGGAAAACCCACCTAATATTTTGATGTCAAATACCTCTATTTTAAATTTAATAGAGATCTAAGCTTGTATGAAATATTAATTTAAAGTTTCAGTTTTACACAATCAAAGGAAAACTCACCTAATATTTTAATGTCAAGTGCTTCCATTTTAAATTTCATGAAGATCAGATATCGTTTGAAATATTAATTTAAATATTCAATTTTCCTAAATCAGAGGAAAACCCACCTAATATTTTGATGTCAAATGCTTCTATTTTAAATTTCACAAGGATCCGAGCTCATTTGAAATATTAATTTCAATTTTCAATTTTACACAATCTGTGGAAAACCCACCTAATATTTTGATGTCAAATGCTTCCAATTTAAATTTCACGAAGATAGGAGCTCGTTTGAAATATTAATTTAAAGTTTCAATTTTTCTCAATCAGAGGAAAACCCACCTAATATTTTGATGTCAAATGCTTCCATTTTAAATTTTATGAAGATCTGAGCTCCTTTGAAATATTAATTTAAAGTTTCAATTTTGCTCCTAGACTTAAAATGTGCCATAAAAAAGTTTTAGTTTTGGACAATCAGAGGTAACCCACCTAATATTTTTATGTCAAATGCTTCCATTTTAAATTTCATGAACATCGGAGCTCTTTTGAAATATTAATTTAAACTTTCAATTTTGCTCAATCAGAGGAAAACCCACATAATATTTTGATGTCAAATGCTTCCATTTTAAATTTCACAAAGATTCGAGCTCGTTTGAAATATTAATTTAACATTTTAGTTTTACACAATTAGAGGAAAACCCACCTAATTTTTAATGCCAAATACTTCCATTTTAAATTTCATGAAGATCGGATCTTGTTTGAAATATTAATTTAAAGTTTGAATTTTTCTCATCAGAGGTAAACCCACCTAATATTTTGATGTCAAATACTTCCATTTTAAATTTTATGAACATCAGAGCTTGTTTGAAATATTAATTTAAACTTTCAATTTTGCTCAATAGAGGAAAACCCACCTAATATTTTGATGGAAAATGCTTCTATTTTAAATTGGAAGCATTTGACATCAAAATATTAATTTAAAGTTTCAAATATTAATTTAAAGTTTCAGTTTTACACAATCAGAGGAAAACCCACCTAATATTTTAATGTCAAATGCTTCCTTTTTAAATTTCACAAAGATCGGATCTCATTGGAAATATTAATTTAAAGTATCAATTTTTATCAATCAGAGGAAAACTAGCATAATATTTTCATGTCAAATGCTTCTATTTTAAATTTCACGGAGATCTGAGCTTGTTTTAAATATTAATTTCAAGTTTTAATTTTACACAACCAGTGGGAAACCCACTTAATATTTTGATGTCAAATGCTTTGAATTTCAATTTCACGAAGATCGAAGCTCATTTGAAATGTTAATTTAAATTTTTAATTTGGCTCAATCAGAGGAAAACCCACCTAATATTTTGATGTCAAATGCTTCCATTTTAAATTTCATGAAGATTTGAGCTCGTTTGAAATATTAATTTAAAGTTTCAATTTTTCTCCAGGATGTAAAATGTGTCACAAAAAAGTTACAATTTTGCACAATCAAAGGTAAACCCACCTAATATTTTGATGTCAAATGCTTCCATTTTAAATTTCATAAACATCGGAACTCATTTGATATTATTAATATAAACTCTCAATTTTGCTCAATAAGTGGAAAACCCACCTAATATTTTTATTTGAAATGCTCCTATTTTAAATTGGAAGCATTTGACATCAAAAATATTAATTTAAAGTTTCAATTTTATACAATCAGATGAAAAACCGCCTAATATTTTAATGCAAATGCTTGCATTTTAAATTTCATGAAGGTTGGATCTTGTTTTAAATATTAATTTAAAGTATCTATTTTGCTCAATTAGAGGAAAACCCACCTAATATTTTGATGTCAAATGCTTCTATTTTAAATTTCACGCAGATCTAAACTCGTTTGAAATATTAATTTGAAGTTTCAATTTTACACAATCAGTGGAAAACCCACCTAATATTTTGATGTCAAATGCTTCCAATTTAAATTTCACAAAAATTGGAGCTTGTTTGAAATATTAATTGAAAGTTTCAATTTTTCTCAGTAAGAGAAAACCCACCAAATATTTTGATTTTAAATGCTTCCATTTTAAATTTCACAAAGATCTGAACTCGTTTGAAATATTTATTTAAAGTTTAAATTTTGCTCCCAGATGTAAAACCTATCACAAAAAAGTTTCAATTTTGCACAATCAGAGGTAAACCCACCTAATATTTTGATGTCAAATGCTTCCGTTTTAAATTTCATGAACATTGGAGCTCGTTTGAAATATTAATTTAAACTTTCAATTTTGCTCAATCAGAGGAAAACCCACCTAATATTTTGATGTCAAATGCTTCTATTTTAAATTGGAAGCATTTGACATCAAAATGTTAATTTAAAGCTTCAAATATTAATTTAAAGTTTTAGTTTTACACAATCAGAGGAAATCCCACCTAATATTTTAATGTCAAATGCTTCCATTTTAAATTTCACGAAGATCGGATCTCATTGGAAATATTAATTTAAAGTTTCAGATTTGCTCAATCAGAGGAAAATCCACCTAATATTTTGATGTCAAATGCTTCTATTTTAAATTTCATAGAGATCCGAATTTGTTTGAAATATTAATTTCAAGTTTCAATTTTACAAAAATTAGTGGAAAACCCACCTAATATTTTGATGTCAAATGCTTCCAATTTAAATTTCACAAAGATCAAAGCTCGTTTGAAATATTAATTTCAATTCTCAATTTTCTCAATTAGAGAAAAACCCACCTAATATTTTGATGTCAAATGCTTCCATTTTAAATTTCACGAAGATCTGAGCTCTTTTGAAATATTAATTTAAAGTTTCAATTTTGCTCCCAGATGTAAAACATGTCACAAAAAAGTTTCCATTTTGCACAATCAGAGGTAAACCCACCTAATATTTTGATGTCAAATGCTTCTATTTTAAATTTCATGAAAATTGGAGCTCGTTTGAAATATTAATTTAAACTTTCAATTTTGCTTAATTAGAGGAAAACCAACCTAATATTTTGATGACAAATTCTTCTATTTTAAATTGGAAGCATTTGACATCAAAATATTAATTTAAAGTTTCAAATATTCATTTAAAGTTTTAGTTTTATACAATCAAAGAAAAACCCACCTAATATTTTACTGTCAAATGCTTCCATTTTAAATTTCACGAAGATCAGGTTTAAAGTTTTAATTTTGCTCAATAAGTGGAAAACCTGCCTAATATTTTAATGCAAATGCATCCATTTTAACTTTCATGAAGATCGGATCTTGTTTTAAATATTAATTTAAAGTTTCTATTTTGCTAAATTAGAGGAAAACCCACCTAATATTTTGATGTCAAATGCTTCTATTTTAAATTTCACAGAGATCTGAACTCGTTTGAAATATTAATTTCAAGCTTCAATTTTACACAATCAGTGGAAAACCCACCTAATATTTTGATGTCAAATGATTCCAATTTAAATTTCACGAACATCTGAGCTTCTTTGAAATATTAATTGAAAGTTTCAATTTTGCTCAATAAGAGGAGAACCCACCTAATATTTTTATTTCAAATGCTTCCATTTTAAATTTCACGAAGATCTAAACTCATTTGAAACATTTATTTAAATTTTAAATTTTGCTCCCAGACGAAAAACCTGTCACAAAAAAGTTTCAATTTTGCACAATCTTCCATTTTAAATTTGATGAAGATCTAACCTCGTTTGAAATATTAATTTAAAGTTTCAATTTTTCTCTCGGATGTAAAACATGATACAAAAAGGTTTCCATTTTGCACAATCGGAGGTAAACCCACCTAATATTTTGATGTCAAATGCTTCTATTTTAAATTTTACGAAAATAGGAGCTCGTTTGAAATATTAATTTAAACTTTCAATTTTTCTCAATCAGAGGAAAACCAACCTAATATTTTGATGAAAAATTCTTCTATTTTAAATTGGAAGCATTTGACATCAAAATATTAATTTAAAGTTACAAATATTCTTTTAAATATTTAGTTTTACACAATCAGAGGAAAACACACCTAATATTTTAATGTCAAATGCTTCCATTTTAAATTTCACGAAGATCAGATCTAATTTGAAATACTAATTTAAAGATTTAACTTTGCACAATCAGAGGAAAACCCACCTAATATTTTGATGTCAAATGCTTCCATTTTAAATTTCACGAAGATCTGAGCTCGTTTGAAATATTAATTTAAAGTTTCAATTTTACTCCCAAATGAAAAATGTGTCACAAAAAATCTTCAATTTTGCAGAATCAGAGGTAAACCCACCTAATATTTTGATGTCAAATGCTTTCATTTTAAATTTCACAAACATCGGGGCTCCTTTGAAATATTAATTTAAACTTTCAATTTTGCTCAATCAGAGGAAAACCCACCTAATATTTTGATGTCAAATGCTTCTATTTTAGATTGGAAGCATTTGACATCAAAATATTAATTTAAAATTTTAAATATTAATTTAAAGTTTTAGTTATACACAGTCAGAGGAAAACCCACCTAATATTTTAATGTCAAATGCTTCCATTTTAAATTTCACGAAGATCGAATCTCGTTTGGAATATTAATTTAAAGTTTCAATTTAGCTCAATCAGAGGAAAACCCACCTAATATTTTGATGTCAAATGCTTCTATTTTAAATTTCATGGAGATCCGGTCTCATTTGAAATATTAATTTAAAGTTTTGAATTTTATACAATTAGTGGGAAACCCACCTAATATTTTGATGTCAAATGCTTCCAATTTAAATTTCACAAAGATCAAAGCTCATTTGAAATATTAATTTAATGTGTAAATTTTTCTCAATCAGAGGAAAACCCACCTAATATTTTGATGTCAAATGCTTCCATTTTAAATTTCATGAAGATCTGAGCTCATTTGAAATATTAATTTAAAGTTTCAATTTTTCTCCTGGACGCAAAATTTGTCACAAAAAAGTTTCAATTTTGCAAAATCAGAGGTAAACCCACCTAATATTTTGATTTCAAATGCTTGTAATTTAAATTTCATGAACATCGGAGCTCATTTGAAATATTAATTTAAACTTTGAATTTTTCTCAATCAAAGGAAAACCCAACTAATATTTTGATGTCAAATGCTTCTTTTTTAAATTGGAAGCTTTAAACATCAAAATGTTAATTTAAAGTTTCAAATATTAATTTAAGTTTTCATTTTTACACAATCTGAGGAAAACTCACCTAATATTTTAATGTCAAATGCTTCCAATTTAAATTTCACCAAGATCAGATCTCGTTTGAATTATTAATTTAAAGTTTCAATTTTGCTAAATCAGAGGAAAACCCACCTATTATTTTGATGTCAAATGCTTCTATTTTAAATTGGAAGCATTTGGCATCAAAATATTAATTTAAAGGTTCAAATATTAATTTAAATTTTTAGTTTTACATGATCAAAGGAAAACCCACCTAATATTTTAATGTCAAATGCTTCCATTTTAAATTTCATTAAGATTGGATCTCGTTTGAAATATTAATTTAAAGTTTCAATTTTTCTCAATCAGAGGAAAACACACCTAATATTTTGATGTCAAATGCTTCTATTTTTTATTTCAGGGAGATATCAGCTCGTTTGAAATATTAATTTCAAGTTTCAATTTTACGTAATTAGTGGAAAACCCACCTAATATTTTCATGTCAAATGCTTCCAATTTGAATTTCATGAAAATCAGACCTCATTTGAAATATTAATTTAAAGTTTCAATTTTGCTCAATCATAGGAAAACCTACCTAATAATTTGATGTCAAATGCTTACTTTATAAATTTAAGGAAGATCTGAACTCGTTTGAAATATTAATTTAAAGTATCAATTTTGCTCCCGGATGTAGAACATGTCACAAAAAAGTTTCAATTTTTCACAATCAAAGGTAAACCCACCTAATATTTTGATGTCAAACACTTCCATATTAAATTTCATGAACATAAGAGCTCATTTGAAATATTAATTTAAACTTTCAATTTTTCTCAATCAGAGGAAAACCCACCTAATATTTTGATGTCAAATGCTTCTAATTTAAATTGGAAGCATTTGACATCAAAATATTAATTTAAAGTTTCAAATATTAATTTAACATTTCAGTTTTGCACAATCAGAGGATAAACCACCTAATATTTTAATGTCAAATGCTTCCATTTTAAATTTCATGAAGATCGGATCTTGTTGGAAATATTAATTTAAATTTTCAATTTTGCATAATCAGAGGAAAACCCACCTAATATTTTGATGTCAAATGCTTCAATTTTAAATTGCATAGAGATTCGAGCTTGTTTGAAATATTAATTTCAAGTTTCAATTTTACACAATCAGTGGAAAACCCACCTAATATTTTGATGTCAAATGCTTCCAATTTAAATTTCACGAAGAACGAAGCTTGTTTGAAATATTAATTTAAAGTTCAAATTTTGATCAATCAGAGGAAAACCCACCTAATATTTTGTTGTCAAATGCTTCCATTTTAAATTTCACAAAGATCTAAGCTTGTTTGAAATATTAATTTAATGTTTAAATTTTTCTCCCAGACATAAAATGTGTCACAAAAAAATTTCAATTTTGTACAATCAGAGGTAAACCCACCTAATATTTTGATGTCAAATGCTTCCATTTTAAGTTTCACAAATATCAGATCTCATTTGAAATATTATTTTAAAGTTTCTATTTTGCTCCCAGACGTAAAATTTGTCACAAAAAAGTTTCAATTTAAAATTTCAATTTTTCTCAATCAGAAGAAAACCCACCTAATATTTTGATGTCAAATGCTTCCATTTTAAATTTCATGAAGATCTGAGCTCATTTGAAATATTAATTTAAAGTTTCAATTTTGCTCACGGACGTAAAATGTGTCACAAAAAAGTTTCAATTTTGCACAATTAGAGGTAAACCCACCTAATATTTTTATTTCAAATGCTTCCATTTTAAATTTCATGAACATTGGAGCTTGTCTGAAATGTTAATTTAAACTTTCAATTTTGCTCAATCAGAGTAAAACCCACCTAATATATTTATGTCAAATGCTTCTATTTTAAATTGGAAGCATTTGACATTAAAATATTAATTTAAAGTTTCAAATATTAATTAAAATTTTCAATTTTACACAATCAAAGGAAAAACCACCCAATATTTTAATGTCAAATGCTTCCATTTTAAATTTCAGGAAGATCGGATCTCGTTTGAAATATTATTTTAAAATTTCAATTTTGCTCAGTAAGAGGAAAACCCACCTAATATTTTGATGTCAAATGCTTCTATTTTAAATTTCACGGAGATCCGAGCTCGTTTGAAATATTAATTTCAAGTTTCAAGTTTACACAATCAGTGGAAAACCCACATAATATTTTGATGTCAAATGCTTCCAATTTCACGAAGATCAGAGCTGATTTGAAATATTAATTTAAAGTTTTTGTTTTGCTCAATTGGAGGAAAACCCACCTAGTATTTTGATGTAAAATGCTTCCATTTTAAATTTCATGAACATCGGAGCTCGTTTGAAATCTTAATTTAAACTTTCAATTTTGCTCAATTAAAGGAAAACCCACCTAATATTTTGATGTCAAATGGTTCTATTCTAAATTGGAAGCATTTGACATCAAAATATTAATGTAAAGTTTCAAATATTAATTTAAAGTTTTAGTTTTACACAATTAGAGGAAAACGCACCTAATATTTTAATGTAAAATGCTTCCATTTTAAATTTCATGAAGAACGGATCTCATTTGAAATATTAATTTAAAGTTTCAATTTTGCTCAATAAGAGGAAAACCCACCTAACATTTTGATGTCAAATGCTTCTATTTTGAGTTTCATGGAGATCCAAGCTCATTTGAAATATTAATTTCAAGTTTAAATTTTACACAATCAGTGGAAAACCCACCTAATATTATTATGTCAAATGCTTCCAATTTAAATTTCATGAAGATCAGAGCTCGTTTGATATGTTAATTTAAAGCTTCAATTTTTCTCAATCAGAGGAAAAACCACCTAATATTTTGATGTTGAATGCTTCCATTTTAAATTTTATGAAGATCTGAGCTCATTTGAAATATTAATTTAAGGTTTCAATTTTGCTCCCGGACGTAAAATGTGTCACAAAAAAGTTTCCATTTTGCACAATCAGAGGTAAACCTACCTAATATTTCGATGTCAAATTCTTCCATTTAAATTTCACAAACATCGGAGCTCATTTGAAATATTAATTTAAACTCTCAATTTTGCTCAAACAGAGAAAAACCCAACTAATATTTTGATGTCAAATTGGAAGCATTTGACATCAAAATATTAATTTAAAGTTTCAAATATTAATTTAAAGTTTCATTTTACACAATCAGAGGAAAACCCACCTTATATTTTAATGTCAAATACCTCCATTTTAAATTTCACGAAGATCAGATCTTGTTTGAAATATTAATTTAAAGTTTCAATTTTGCTCACGGACATAAAATGTGTCACAAAAGAGTTTCAATTTTGCACAATCAGAGGTAAACCCACCTAATATTTTGATGTCAAATACTTCCATTTTAAATTTCATGAACATCGGAGCTCATTTGAAATATTAATATAAACTTTCAATTTTGCTCAATCAGAGGAAAAGCCAACTAATATTTCTGTCAAATGCTTCTATTTTAAATTGGAAGCATTTGACATCAAAATACATTTTTAAAGTTTCAAATATTAATTTAATGTTTTAGTTTTACACAATCAGAGGTGAACCCACCTAATATTTTGATGTCAAATGCTTTTATTTTAAATTTCATGGAGATCCGAGCTCATTTGAAATATGAATTTCAAGTTTCAATTTTACTCAATCAAGGGAAAACCCACCTAATATTTTGATATCAAATGCTTCCAATTTAAATTTCATGAAGATCAAAGCTGGTTTGAAATATTAATTTAAACTTTAGATTTTTCTTAATCAGAGGAAAAGCCACCTCATATTTTGATGTCAAATGCTTCCATTTTAAATTTCATGAAGATCTGAGTTCATTTGAAATATTAATTTGAATTTTCAATTTTGCTCCTGGAGGTAAAACGTGTCACAAAAAATTTTCAATTTTGCAGAATCAAAGGTAAACACGCCTAATATTTTGATGTCAAATGCTTCTATTTTAAATTGGAAGCATTTGAAATCAAAATATTAATTTAAAGATTCAAATATTAATTTAAAGTTTTAGTTTTACACAATCAGAGGAAAACCCACCTAATATTTTAATGTCAAATGCTTCCATTTTAAATTTCAAAAAAATTGGATCTCATTTGAAATATAAAGTTAAAGTTTCAATTTTGCACAATCAGAGGAAAACCCACCTAATATTTTGATTTCAGTTGCTTCTATTTTAAATTTCACAAAAATTTGAGCTTGTTTGAAATATTAATTTAAAGTTTCAATTTTACACAATCAGTGGAAAACCCACCTAATATTTTGATGTCAAATGCTTCCAATTTAACTTTCACGAAGAACAGAGCTCATTTGAAATATTAATTTAAAGTTTCAATTTTGCTCCCAGACATAAAATGTGTCACAAAAAAGTTTCAATTTTGCACAATGAGAGGTAAACCCATCTAATATTTTGATTTTAAATGCTTCCATTTTAAATTTCATGAACATCAGAGCTTATTTGAAATGTTAATTTAAATTTTAGTTTTGCTCAATCAGAGGAAAACCCACCTAATATTTTGATGTCAAATGCTTCTATTTTAAATTGGAAGCATTTGACATCAAAATATTAATTGAAAGTTTCAATTTTACACAATCAGAGGAAAACCCACCTAATATTTTAATGTCAAATGCTTCCATTTTAAATTTCATGGAGATTGGATCTCATTTGAAATATTAATTTAAAGTTTCAATTTTGCTCAATCAGAGGAAAACCCACCTAATATTTTGATGTCATATGCTTGCAATTTAAATTTCACGAAGATGGGATCTTGTTTGAAATATTAATTTAAAGTTTTAATTTTTCTTAATCCGAGGAAAACCCACCTAATATTTTGATTTCAAATGCTTCTATTTTAAATTTCACGGAGATCTGAGATCGTTTGAAATTTTAATTTCAACTTTAAATTTTACACAATCAGAGGAAAACACACCTAATATTTTGATGTCAAATGCTTCCAATTTGAATTTCATGAAGATCGGAGCTCGTTTGGAATATTAATTTAAAGTTTCAATTTTGCTCAATCAAAGGAAAACCAACCTAATTTTTTGATGTCAAATGCTTCCATTATTAATTTCAGAAAGTTCTAAGCTTGTTTGAAATATTAATTTAAAGTTTCAATTTTGCTCCCGGACGTAAAACGTGTCACAAAAAAGTTTCAATTTTGCACAATCACAGGTAAACCCACCTAATATTTTGATGTGAAATGACTCCATTTTAAATTTCACAAACATCGAGGCTCGTTTAGAATATTAATTTAAAATTGCAATTTTTCTCAATCAGTGGAAAACCCGCTAATATTTTGATGTCAAATGCTTCTATTTTGAATTGGAAGCATTTGACATAAAAATATTAATTTAAACTTTCAAATATTAATTTAAAGTTTCAGTTTTACACAATCAGAGGAAAACCCACCTAATATTTTAATGTCAAATGCTTCCATTTTAAATTTCATGAAGATCGGATCTTGTTTGAAATATTAATTTAAATGTTTAATTTTTCTCAATCAGAGGAAAACCCACCTAATATTTTGATGTCAAATGCTTCTATTTTAAATTTCACAAAGATCCGAGCTCATTTGAAATATTAATTTCAAGTTTCAATTTTACACAATCAGTGGAAAACCCACCTAATATTTTGATGTAAAATGTTTCCAATTTAAATTTCACAAAGATCAGAGCTTGTTTGAAATATTAATTTAAACTTTCAATTTTTCTCAATCAGAAGAAAATCCACCTAATATTTTGATGTCAAATGCTTCCATTTTAAATTTCACGAAGATCTGAGCTCATTTGAAATATTAATTTTAAATTTCAATTTTTCTTAATCAGAGGGAAACTCACTTAATATTTTGATGTCAAATGCTTCTATTTAAAATTTTATGGAGACCCGAGCTTGTTTGAAATATTAATTGCAAGTTTCAATTTTACACAACCAGTGGAAAACCCACCAAATATTTTGATGTCAAATGCTTCCAATTTAAATTTCACAAAGATTGGAGCTCATTTGAAATATTAATTTAAAGTTTCAATTTTACACAATCAGAGGAAAAACCACCTAATATTTTGATGTCAAATGCTTCCATTTTAAATTTCACGAAGATCTAAGCTCGTTTGAAATATTAATTTAAAGTTTCAATTTTGCTTCAAGACATAAAATGTGTCACAAAAAAGTTTCAATTTTGCACAATCAGAGGTAAATCCACCTAATATTTTAATGTGAAATGCTTCCATTTTAAATTTCATGAACATCAGAGCTTGTTTGAAATATTAATTTAAACCTTTAATTTTCCTCAATCAGAGGAAAACCCACCTAATATTTTGATGTCAAATGCTTTTATTTTAAATTGGAACCATTTGACATCAAAATATTAATTTAAAGTTTCAAATATTAATTTAAAGTTTCAGTTTTACACAATCAGAGGAAAATCCACCTAATATTTTATTGTCAAATGCTTCCATTTTAAATTTCATGAAGATCAGATCTTGTTCAAAATATTAATTTAAAGTTTCAATTTTGCTTAATCAGAGGAAAACCCACCTAATATTTTGTTGTCAAATGTTTCTATTTTAAATTTCATGGAGATCTGAGATGTTTTGAAATATTAATTTCAAGTTTCAAGTTTACGCAATCAGTGGAAAACCCACCTAATATTTTAATGTCAAATGCTTTCAATCTGAATTTCACGAAGATTAGAACTTGTTTGAAATCTTAATTTAAAGTTTCAATTTTGCTCAATCAGAGGAAAACCCACCTAAATTTTTTATGTCAAATGCTTCCATTTTAAATTTCATGAAGATCTGAGCTCGTTTGAAATATTAATTTAAAGTTTCAATTTTGCTCCTGGACGCAAAATGTGTCACAAAAAAGTTTCAATTTTGCACAATCAGAGGTAAACCCACCTAATTTTCTGTGTCAAATGTTTCTATTTTAAATTGGAAGCATTTGACATCAAAATATTAATTTAAAGTTTCAAATATTAATTTAAAGTTTCATTTTTACACAATCAAAAGAAAACCCACCTAATATTTTAATGTCAAATGCTTCAATTTTCAATTTCATGAAGCTCGGATCTTGTTTGAAATATTAATTTAAAGTTTCAATTTTGCTCAATCAGAGGAAAACCCACCTAATATTTAGATGTCAAATGCTTCTATTTTAAATTTCATTAAGATTTGAGCTCGTTTGAAATATTAATTTCAAGTTTCAATTTTACATAATTAGTGGAAAATGCACCTAATATTTTGATGTGCTTCCAATTTAAATTTCACGAAGATCAGAGTTTGTTTCAAATATTAATTTAAAGTTTCAATTTTTCTCAATCAGAGGAAAACCCACCTAATATTTATATGTCAAATGCTTCCATTTTAAATTTCATGAAGATCGGAGCTCGTTTGAAATATTAATTTAAAGTTTCAATTTTCCTCAATCAGAGGAAAACCCACCTAATATTTTGATATCAAATGCTTCCATTTTAAATTTCATGAAGATCTGAGCTTGTTTTAAATACTAATTTAAAGTTTCAATTTTGCTCCTCGACATAAAACGTGTCACAAAAAAGTTTCAATTTTGCACAATCAGAGGTAAACCCACATAATTTTTGGATGTCAAATACTTCTATTTTAAATTTCATGAACATCAGAACTCATTTGAAATATTAATTTAAACTTTCAATTTTGCTCAATTAGAGGAAAACCCACCTAATATTTTGATGTCAAAAGCTTCTATTTTAAATTGGAAACATTTGACATCAAAATATTAATTTAAAGTTTTAGTTTTAGGAAATTAGAGGAAAACCCACATAATATTTTAATGTCAAATGCTTCTATTTTAAATTTCACAGAGATCCAAGGTCATTTGAAATATTAATTTCAAGTTTCAATTTTATACAATCAGTGGAAAACGCACCTAATATTTTGAAGTCAAATGCTTCCAATTTAAATTTCATGAAGATCAGAGCTCGTTTGAAATATAAATTTAAAGTTTCAATTTTGCTCAATCAGGGGAAAACCCACCTAATATTTTGATAACAAATGCTTCTATTTTAAATTGGAAGCATTTGACATCAAAATAATAATTTGAAGTTTCAAATATTAATTTAGAGTTTTAGTTTTATACAATCAGAGGAAAACCCACCTAATATTTTAATGTCAAATGCTTCCATTTTAAATTTCACGAAGATTGGATCTCGTTTGAAATATTAATTTAAAGTTTAAATTTTTCTTAATCAGAGGAAAACCCACCTAATATTTTAATGTCAAATGCTTCTATTTTAAATTTCATAGAGCTTCGAGCTCATTTGAAATATTAATTTCAATTTTCAATTTTAAACAATCAGTGGAAAACCCACCTAATATTTTGATGTCAAATGCTTCCAATTTAAATTTCACAAAGATCAGAGCTCATATGAAATATTAATTTAAAGTTTCAATTTTTCTCAAATGCTTCCATTTTAAATTTCATGAAGATTGGATCTCGTTTGAAATATTAATTTAAAGTTTAAATTTTTCTTAATCAGAGGAAAACCCACCTAATATTTTAATGTCAAATGCTTCTATTTTAAATTTCATAGAGATTCGAGCTCATTTGCAATATTAATTTCAAATTTCAATTTTACATAATCAATGAAAAACCCACCTAATATTTTGATGTCAAATGCTTCCAATTTAAATTTCACAAAGATTAGAGCTCATATGAAATATTAATTTAAAGTTTCAATTTTTCTCAATCAGAAGAAAACCCACCTAATATTTTGATGTCAAATGCTTCCATTTTAAATTTCACGAGTTCTGAGCTTGTTTGAAATATTAATTTAAAGTTTCAATTTTGCTCCCTGATGTAAAATGTGTCACAAAAAAGTTTCAATTTTGCACAATCAGAGGTAAGCCCACCTTATATTTTGATTTCAAATGCTTCCATTTTAAATTTCATGAAGATCGGATCTTGTTTGAAATATTAATTTAAAGTTTCAATTTTACAAAAACAGAGGAAAATGCACCTAATATTTTGATGTCAAATGCTTCTATTTTAAATTTCACAAAGATTCGAGCTCATTTGAAATATTAATTTCAAGTTTCAATTTTACACAATTACTGGAAAATGCACCTAATATTTTGATATCAAATACTTCCATTTGAAATTTCATGAACATCAGAACTCATTTGAACTATTAATTTAAAGTTTCAATTTTTCTCAATCAGACAAAAACCCACCTAATATTTTGATGTCAAATGCTTCTATTTTAAATTGGAAGCATTTGACATCAAAATATAAATTTAAAGTTTTAAATATTAATTTAAAGTTTTAGTTTTACACAATCAGAGGAAAAACCACCTAATATTTTAATGTCAAATGCTTCCATTTTAAATTTCATGAAGATCAGATCTCGTTTGAATTATTAATTTAAAGTTTCAATTTTACTCAATCAAAGGAAAACCCACCTAATATTTTGATGTCAAATGCTTCTATTTTAAATTTCATAGAGATCCAAGCTCGTTTGAAATATTAATTTCAAGTTTCAATTTTACACAATCAGTGGAAAACCCATCTAATATTTTCATGTCAAATGCTTTCAATTTAAATTTCTCGAAGATCAAAGCTCATTTGAAATATTAATTTAAAGTTTCAAATTTGCTCAATCAGAGGAAAAGCAACCTAATATTTTGATGTGAAATGCTTTGATTTTAAATTTCATGAAGAGTTGAGCTCGTTTGAAATATTAATTTAAATTTTCAATTTTGTTCTCGGACATTAAATGTGTCACAAAAAAGTTTCAATTTTGCACAATCAGAGGTAAGCCCACCTAATATTTTGATTTCAAATGCTTCCATTTTAAATATCATGAACATCAGAGCTCATTTGAAATATAAATTTAAACTTTCAATTTTGCTCAATCAGAGAAAAACAACCTAATATTTTGATGTAAATCCTTTTATTTTAAATTGGAAGCATTTCACATCAAAATATTAATTTAAAGTTTACAATATTAATTTAAAGTTTCAGTTTTACACAATAAGAGGAAAACCCACCTAATATTTTAATGTCAAATGCTTCCATTTTAAATTTCATGAAGATCATATCTTGTTTGAAATATTATATTAGAGTTTCAATTTTGCTTAATCAGAGGAAAACCCACCTAATATTTTGATGTCAAATTCTTCTATTTTAAATTTTAGAGAGATTCGAGCTCGTCTGAAATATTAATTTCAAGTTTCTATTTTACACAATCAGTTGAAAGCCCACCTAATATTTTCATGTCAAATGCTTCTAGTTTCAATTTCACAAAGATTAGAGCTCGTTTGAAATATTAATTTAAATTTTCAATTTTTTTCTCAATCAGAGGAAAACCCACTGAATATTAATGTCAAATGCTTCCATTTTAAATTTTATGAAGATCTTAGCTCATTTGAAATATTAATTTAAAGTTTCAATTTTTCTCTCGGACGTAAACCTTAACACAAAAAAGATTCAATTTTGCATAATTAAAGGTAACCCCACCTAACATTTTGATGTCAAATGCTTCCTTTTTAAATTTCACAAACATCAGAGCTTGTTTGAAAAATTAATTTAAACTTTCAATTTTGCTCAATCAGAGGAAAACCAACCTAATATTTTGTTGTCAAATGCTTCTATTTTAAATTGGAATCATTTGACATCAAAATATTAATATAAAGTTTTAAATAATAATTTAAAGTTTCAGTTTTACACAATCAGAGGAAAACCCACCTAATATTTTAATGTCAAATGCTTCCATTTTAAATTTCACAAAGATCAGATCTTGTTTGAAATATTAATTTAAAGTTTCAATTTTAGTCAATCAGAGGAAAGCCCACCTAATATTTTGATGTCAAATGCTTTTATTTTAAATTTCACAGAGATCTGAGCTCGTTTGAAATATTAATTTCAAGTTTCAATTTTACACAATCAGTGGAAAACCCACCTAATATTTTGATGTCAAATGCTTCCAATTAAAATTTCACGAAGATCAAACCTCATTTGAAATATAAATTTAAAGTTTCAATTTTGCTCAATCAGAAGAAAAACCACCTAATAATTTGTTGTCAAATGCTTCCATTTTAAATTTCACGAAGATCTGAGCTCATTTAAAATATTAATTTAAAGTTCCAATTTTACTCCCAGATGAAAAATGAGTCACAAAAAATATTCTATTTTGCACAATCAGAGGTAAACCCACCTAATATTTTGATTTCAAATTCTTCCATTTTAAATTTCATGAACATCGGAGCTCATTTGAAATATTAATTTAAACTTTCAATTTTTCTCAATCAGAGGAAAACCCACCTAATATTTTTATCTCAAATGCTTCCTTTTTAAATTGGAATCATTTGACATCAAAATATTAATTTAAAGTTTCACTTTTACACAAACAGAGGAAAACCCACCTAATATTTTAATGTTAAATGGTTCCCTTTTAAATTTCACAAAGATCGGATCTCGTATGAAATATTAATTTAAAGTTTCAATTTTGCTCAATCAGAGGAAAACCCACCAAATATTTTGATGTCAAATGCTTCTATTTTAAATTTCACAGAGATTTGAGCTTCTTTGAAATATTAATTTCAAGTTTCAATTTTACACAATCAGTGGAAAACCCACCTAATATTTTGATGTAAAATGCTTCCAATTTAAATTTCACAAACATTGGAGCTCGTTTGAAATATTAATTTAAAGTTTCAATTTTTCTCAATCAGAAGAAAACCCACCTAATATTTTGATGTCAAATTCTTCAATTTTAAATTTCACAAAGATATGAGCTCGTTGAATATTAATTTAAAGTTTCAATTTTACTGTCGGATATTAAATGTGTCACAAAAAGGTTTCAATTTTGCACAATCAGAGGTAAACCCACCTAATATTTTGATTTCAAATGCTTCCATTTTAACTTTCATGAACATCAGAGCTTGTTTGAAATATTAATTTAAACTTTCAATTTTGCTCAATCAGAGGAAAACCCACCTAATATTTTGATGTCAAATGCTTCTATTTTAAATTGGAAGCATTTGACATCAAAATA
>MU223214.1:819383-833732 GCA_018584345.1 Thuja plicata
TATTTTGATGTCAAATGCTTCTATTTTAAATTTCATGGAGATCCGAGCTCATTTGAAATATTAATTTTAGGTTTCAATTTTACACAATCAGTGGAAAACCCACCTAATATTTTGATGTCAAATGCTTCCATTTTAAATTTCACGAAGATTGAAGCTCATTTGAAATATTAATTTAAAGTTTCAAATTTTCTCAATCAGAGGAAAAGACACCTAATATTTTGATGTGAAATGCTTTGATTTTAAATTTTACGAAGATTTGAGCTCGTTTGAAATATTAATTTAAACTTTAAATTTTGCTCTCAGACGTTAAACGTGTCACAAAAAAGTTTCAATTTTGCACAATTAGAGGTAAACCCACCTAATATTTTTATGTCAAATTCTTCCATTTTAAATTTCATGCACAACGGAGCTCGTTTGAAATATTAATTTAAACTTTCAATTTTGCTCAATCAGAGGCAAAACCACCTAATATTTTGATGTCAAATGCTTTTATTTTAAATTAAAAGCATTTGACATCAAAATATTAATTTAAAGTTTCAGTTTTACACAATAAGAGGAAAACCCACCTAATATTTTAGTGTCAAATGCTTTCATTTTAAATTTCACGAAGATCATACATCGTTTGAAATATTAATTTAGAGTTTCAATTTTTCTCAATTAGAGGAAAACCCACCTATTATTTTGATGTCAAATGCTTCTAGTTTAAATTTCATAGATATTTGAGCTCGTTTGAAATATTAATTTCAAGTTTTAATTTTACACAATCAGTCGAAAACCCACCTAATATTTTGATGTCAAATGCTTCCAATTTAAATTTCACGAAGATTGAAGCTCGTCTGAAATATTACTTTAAAGTTTCAATTTTTTTCTCAATCAGAGGAAAACCTACCTAATATTAATTTCAAATACTTCCATTTTAAATTTCACGAAGATCTGAGCTTGTTTGAAATATTAATTTAAAGTTTCAATTTTGCTCCCGGAGGTAAAATGTGTCAAAAAAAGTTTCAATTTTGCACAATCAAAGGTAAACCCACCTAATATTTTGATGTAAAATGCTTCCTTTTTAAATTTCATGAACATCGGAGCTCGTTTGAAAAATTAATTTTAAATTTCAATTTTGCTCAATCAGAGGAAAACCAACTTAACATTTTGTTGTCAAATGCTTCTATTTTAAATTGGAAGCATTTGACATCAAAATATTAATTCAAAGTTTCAAATAATAATTTAAAGTTTTATTTTTACACAATCAGACGAAAACCCAACTAATATTTTAATGTCAAATGCTTCCTTTTTAATTTTTATGAAGATCGGATCTCGTTTGAAATATTAATTTAAAGTTTCAATTTTTCTCAATCAAAGGAAAACCCACCTGATATTTTGATATCAAATGCTTCTATTTTAAATTTCACAGAGATCTGAGCTCGTTTGAAATATTAATTTCAAGTTTCAATCTTATACAACCAGTAGAAAACCCACCTAATATTTTCATGTCAAATGCTTCCAATTTAAATTTCACGAAGATCAGAGCTTGTTTGAAATATTAGTTTAAATTTTCAATTTTGCTGAATCAGAGGAAAACCCACCTAATATTTTTATGTCATATGATTCTATTTTAAATTTCTTGAAGATTTGAGCTCATTTGAAATATTAATTTAAAGTTTCAATTTCCCTCACGGACGTTAAACGTGTCACAGAAAAGTTTCAATTTTGAACAATCAGAGGTAAACCCACCTAATATTTTGATTTCAAATGCTTCCATTTTAAATTTCACGAACATCAAAGCTCATTTGACATATTAATTTAACCTTTCAATTTTTCTCAATCTGAGGAAAACCCACCTAATATTTTGATGTCAAATGCTTTTATTTTAAATTGGAAGCATTTGACATCAAAATATTAATTTCAAGTTTCAAATATTAATTTAAAGTTTTAGTTTTACACAATCAGAGGAAAACCCACCTAATATTTTAATGTCAAATACTTCCATTTTAAATTTCACAAATATAGGATCTCGTTTGAAATATTAATTTAAAGTTTAAATTTTGCTAAATCAGAAGAAAACCCACATAACACTTTGATGTCAAATGCTTCTATTTTAAGTTTCATGAAGATCTGAGCTTGTTTGAAATATTAATTTCAAGTTTCAATTTTACACAATCTGTCGAAAACCCACCTAATATTTGGATGTCAAATGCTTCCAATTTAAATTTCACAAAGATCGGAGCTCGCTTGAAACATTAATTTAAAGTTACAATTTTCCTAAATCAGAGGAAAACCCACCTAATATTTTGATGTCAAATGGTTCCATTTTAAATTTCACGAAGATCTGAGCTCATTTGAAATATTAATTTAAAGTTTCAATTTTCCTCCCAGACGTAAAACATGTCACAAAAAATTTTCAATTTTAAACAATTAGAGGTAAACCCACCTAATATTTTGATGCCAAATGCTTCCATTTTAAATTTCATGAACATCGGAGCTCCTTTGAAATATTAATTTAAACCTTCAATTTTTGTCAATCAGAGGAAAACCCACCTAATATTTTGATGTCAATTGCTTCTATTTTAAATTGGAAGTATTTGACATCAAAATATTAATTTAAAGTTTGAAATATTAATTTAAAGTTTCAGTTTTACACAATCAGAGGAAAACCCACCTAATATTTTACTGTCAAATGCTTCCATTTTAAATTTCACAAAGATCGGATCTCGTTTGAAATATTAATTTAAAGTTTCAATTTTGCTCAACCAAAGGAAAACCCACCTAATATTTTGATGTCAAATGCTTCTATTTTAAATTTTATGGAGATCTGAGCTCGTTTAAAATATTAATTTCAAGTTTCAATTTTACATAATCAATGGAAAACTTACCTCATATTTTGATGTCAAATTCTTGCAATTTAAATTTCATGAAGATCAGAGCTTTTTTGAAATATTAATTTAAAGTTTCAATTTCTCTCAATCAGAGGAAAATCCACCTAATATTTTGATGTCAAATACTTCCATTTTATTTTTCATGAAGATCTAAGCTTGGTTGAAATATTAATTTCAAGTTTCAATTTTGCTCCCGGATGTAAAACGTGTCACAAAAAGGTTTCAATTTTGCACAATCAGTGGAAAACCCACCTATTATTTTGATGTCAAATGCTTCGAATTTGAATTTCATGAAGATTGGAGCTTGTTTGGAATATTAATTTAAAGTTTCAATTTTGCTCAATAAGAGGAAAACCCACCTAATATTTTGATGTCAAATGCTTCCATTTTAAATTTCACTAACATCGGAGCTCGTTTGAAATAATAATTTAAACTTTCAATTTTGCTCAATCAGAGGAAAACCCACCAGATATTTTCATGTCAAATGCTTCTATTTTAAATTGTAAGCATTTGACATCAAAAAATTAATTTTAAGTTCCAAATATTAATTTAAAGTTTTAGTTTTACACAATCAGAGGAAAACCTACCTAATATTTTAATGGCAAATGCTTCCATTTTAAATTTCATGAAGATCAGATCTTGTTTGAAATATTAATTTAAAGTTAGAATTTTGCTCAATCAGAGGAAAACCCACCTAATATTTTGATGTCAAATGCTTCTATTTTAAATTTCACAGAGATTCGAGCTCGTTTGAAATAATAATTTCAAGTTTCAATTTTACACAATCAGTGGAAAACCCACCTAATATTTTGATGTCAAATGCTTCCAATTTAAATTTCATGAAGATCGGAGCTCAATTGAAATATTAATTTAAAGTTTCAATTTTGCTCAATCAGAGGAAAACTCACCTAATATTTTGATGTCAAATGCTTCCATTTTAAATTCCATGAAGATCTGAGCTCATTTGAAATATTAATTTAAAGTTTCAATTTCTCTCCCGGATGTAAAACATGTCACAAAAAAGTTACAATTTTGCACAATCAGTGGAAAACCCACCTAATATTTCGATGTCAAATGCTTCCAATTTAAATTTCATGAAGATTGAAGCTTGTTTGAAATATTTATTTAAAGTTTCAATTTTGCTTAATCAAAGGAAAACCCACCTAATATTTTGATGTCAAATGCTTCCATTTTATATTTCACGAACATCGGAGCTTGTTTGAAATATTAATTTAAACTTTCAATTTTTCTCATTCAGATGAAAACCCACCTAATATTTTTATGTCGAATGCTTCTATTTTAAATTGGAAGATTTTTAAATCAAAATATTTATTTAAAGTTTCAAAATATTAATTTAAAGTTTAAGTTTTACACAATCGGAGGAAAACCCACCTAATATTTTAATGTCAAATGCTTCCATTTTAAATTTTGTGAAGATCGGATCTGGTTTAAAATATTAATTTAAAGTTTCAATTTTTCTCAATCAGAGGAAAACCCGCCTAATATTTTGATTTCAAATGCTTCTATTTTAAGTTTCACGGAGATCTTAGCTTGGATGAAATATTAATTTCAAGTTTCAATTTTACACAATCAGTGGAAAACCCACCTAGTATTTTGATTGCAAATGCTTCTAATTTAAATTTCATGAAGATCGGAGCTTATTTGAAATATTAATTTAAAGTTTCAATTTTCCTCAATCAAAGGAAAACCCACCTAATATTTTGATATCAAATGCTTCCATTTTAAATTTCATGAAGATTTGAGCTCATTTGAAATATTAATTTAAAGTTTCAATTTGCTCCCGGATGTAAAACATGTCACAAAAAAGTTTCAATTTTACACAATCAGTGGAAAACCCACCTAATATTTTGATATCAAATTCTTCCAATTTAAATTTCATGAAGATCAGAGCTTGTTTGAAATAGTAATTTAAACTTTCAATTCTGCTCAATCAGAGGAAAACCCACCTAATATTTTGATGTCAAATGCTTCTTTTTTAAATTGGAAGCATTTGACATCAAAATATTAATTTAAAGTTTCCATTTTACACAATGAGAGGAAAACCCACCTAATATTTTAATGTAAAATGCTTTTATTTTAAATTTCACGAAGATCAGATCTCGTTTGAAATATTAATTTAAATTTTCAATTTTTCTCAATTAGAGGAAAACCCACCTAATATTTTGATGTCAATTGCTTCTATTTTAAATTTCATGGATATCCAGGCTCATTTAAAATATTAATTTCAAGTTTTAATTTTACACAATCAGTGGAAAACCCACCTAATACTTTGATGTTGTGACACCCCGCCAGGGAACCCAAGAGAGATTAACCTAAACATGATACTATGTTTTCTGATTTTTTTTTTTTTTAAAGTTTAGATAAAGAGACATACATTAATGTGGAAGAAAATACCATTTATACACATGTCTTACACACACATAGATCACATGACTCAAGTGTTCCATGACGTTGAATTACTTAAAGCATAACACAACTAACCATATAAAAAAGAATTCCATTTCACAGGGTATGTGGTAATCACTCTAATCTACTGAATATACAATTTCCAGATTAGGTATCACATGAAATACTCTAATACAAGATTTACAATAATGAAATTACATAATAAATGATGAAGGAACATAAAGAGGTCATCTGTAAGAACCATCAAGCACCTGGTACAAGGATGTCAAATCTCAATGGGTAAAGAATCACTACCACCCGTCTATGTGGAACCACAAAGGTCCACCCCACCATGTTGAGGAGATAACAACAGACCCCAATCGAATATCCAAAACCAATAAGTAATAACCACTAACAAATGGATCCTAATAGCTCTCTAAACCAAGTATACTACACATCATGAAAGGTAAGACTCCCTAATCCAGAGGCAACTAACATATGTAGGAAATCTAGACTATGTAAAGGAAGGTGTCATCATGTACGTCTAACCCTTAAGTTTTATCTTAGAAATCCCAATGGATTCTGACACTTAAGTGACCATACACAGAGCCAATGACCTCTCAAACTGACAAGGCCACTAACTATTCCAGGTACCCCTCGAGTCAACTAGCATCTTCTCATCACCATATTAGCCTATACTAGCACTCAAGCATGGGTGAGGACACATCTTATTAATTCATTTTAATAGCTCTCAATATGTATTTAGTTATCACTTATTAAGTAAAGTCCACAATAAGCAATCAAGTAGTTACTTGTGGACACAAAACTTATTGCAAGCCACCCCCTACTACACATCTAGGTAACCTACCCTAGGCTCATAGATCCTACAAAGATATAGCAAATGTCCAAACCCAACTATACCCAAATCTAGTATCCCACACATCAGGAACGGTCACATATAGGTACACAATCAGATAACAAGATCGAAAGGGTCAACATGATTAGTTTAGGGTAATAACATAAAACACACACGCCATAAAGTAACATAAATAATAAACCCCCTGGCCTATGTATACATCCTAGGTCATCTAATGCCCCCAAAATATCACATATACACAAAAAAGAACCATGAAGATGCATGGAACAAAAACGTCCTAAAAGACTGAAAAATGAACATATGTGGATAATCATTTTCATTAAACCAATTAAATCATCCGTATGCATAAATTAACCCCATTTATCAATCTATTAATCATCCTAGGTTTAAGCTTGATTCTAAAATAAAAATTATCATTCTAATTAAATCTATTTAAATCCATTTCTAGTATTCAAATAATCTAATTAAAATAATCATTAGATAAATCAGATCAATTAGACTAAACCTAATATCTTCAGATTAATCACAAATTTGTTAATTAAAAATCCACATTAATTCCCCCTTAATTATATAATGCATATTAACTAACATTAATAATAACATATGAATTATAATTAATAATAATATATTAAGTAGAATTACTAACTTAACATATTAATTAACAGTTAATGATAATATATTAATATAAAATTAATATTAAACGTAAATTAAAATTAATTTAAGAATGAAATTAAATAACCAAATTTTAATTATTTTAAAATTTAAATTGACAAAGAAAAACCGATTAAATAAATTACATGTTTTATTTTTTAAAAACAAAACTAAAAAAAACATAAGCTGTGGGGTGGCCCACGCAGCTCTCCCCCCCTACGCATGAGCGCATATCATGGGGGCTTGCGCGGCCACCCCGATGCTTAAAGCACTTCCACCTCACGGTGGGGACAGGTGGGTACTATCACCCACCTTCCCTCCCTTGGGGGTGGCGCATGCCACGGGGTTGGTGGGGATGGGGTCCCACCTTCCCCCATTCAATTTTTTTTTTTTTTTTAATTTTTCATTATAAAATTTTAAATGCTGAATTTTTTTAAATGAAGTTTCTTTTTTTTTATTTTTTTTATATTTTTATAAATTTCTGAAAATACAGAAAATAAAGAAAGGTAGAATAATTCTTTTGTCTTCACCTTGTTTTTGTCCTTTCTGGGAAATTTATTTTTTTACTAGTGTGAATTATTATGACTGTATTTTTTTAACAGAGAGTAGAATTTTTTCAACAATTTAATTTTTAAGGGAGTATATTCTCATTCCTAGATCAATTTTATTGTTTCTCTATAGTTTAGACTATAGGCAAGTTAATTTATTGATTTCTAGGAGATCTATAATGAATTTTCTCATGAAATTTTGCCAGCATTTCCCTACTATGCCAAGACTAAATAAAATATGAAAAATTTAGATCTATGGGTTTTCTAAATATCCAAAAATATGAAAACCCTAATACACCATCTAGAAGCAAAATAACAAACATGCATCCATCCAATCCTTGGAAACTTCAGATTTTGCAAAATTGAAAACATTATATTGAGAAACAAAACCTACCTAGAATCCAATGCAAGAACTAAAGAAATGTGTCTTTGAAGAAGATAGGAAACTTGAAGACCTATGACCCCAATTCAACCACAGATCTGAGATCCATGGACAACCAAGCACATGCAAGTAAAAAATCACCTGAAAACGCCAAAACAATATGCAACCACAACTATCCTCAATCCTTCAAAAATCTCAAATCTCCAAGAGCTCTCCAAAATGCAAAACCTGTTATGAGAGAATGAGAGGAGAATTATCCTAAAGAGAATCAACTTCCCCTAATTGTGCAAACCCTCATGAAAACTCCCCATTCAAGCCCTAAAATGACTCAACTTAAAATTGAAAGTAATTCATAATTATATAATTTAAATATCCTTTATTGCCACAACTCAACTTTGACTCCTAATATCTAGTTGAGAATTTTGAATTTGAAAACACTTTTTCAACACATTCATGCACATGTAATTAATAAAATATTAAATTAAATATTTATGTCACGATAATACATGCAACCAAACATTTAATTATTTAATTAATCATAAAAGCATAATTACTTTAATTTTCAATTAAATACTTAATTAAATCAAAATATTCAAATATTTAAATTTAATTAATTATTTCAAATAAACATACAATATAATTAAATATTTAATTCAACTATAATCCATTAAATCATTAAACATAGGAAATCGCTCAAAAACCCAATGAATCACCTAAAAGAATATAAAAGCAAAAAAACACACTTAGGGAAGGTATTCAGATTCTTGTCAACTAGACGAATCCAGATAGGGTAGTCATACTGAAACTCATCCAACATTAGGATGATTATGCTTAGCTTAGGGTTTTAGATCTCTATGTTACCTCCCCTCTTTATGATTGAGATGAATATTTATGGGCACACTCACTCCTACCATTTCAAGGAAGATGATGCCCTATACCTGCAACCCTATCATAAAAAGAACACGCATGTACACACATAAAGTATCACAAAAAATGATAGGAATCGATCGAATGTGTGGATCTCACCGAGGCAAGTAACTACATCTCCATCCTCTACCATGACAACACATCAACAAGTACATCCACATATAAGACAACCATACACATGCAAGTATGGGGTAAGTACATCATAATCTAAAATCAACATGTAACAATCACTATAATAAACATAGGAAATCACTCAAAAACCCAATAAATCACCTAAAAGCATATAAAAGAAAACACACACACTCAGGGAAGGTATTCAAATTCCTATCAACTAGACAAATCCAGATAGGGTAGTCACACTGAAACTCATCCAACATTAGGATGATTAGGCTTAGGTTAGGGTTTTAGATCTCTATGTTACCTTCCCTCTTTATGATTGAGATGAATATTTATGGGCACACTCACTCCTGCCAATTCAAGGAAGACAATGTCCTATACCTGCAACCCTGTCATCAAAAGAACACGCATGTACACACATAAAGTATCACAAAAAATGATAGGGTCGATCGAACATGTGGATCTCTTAGGCAAGTAACTACATTTCTGTCCTCTACCATGAAAACATGTCAACAAGTACATCCACATATAAGACAACCATACACATGCAAGTATGGGTTAAGTACTTCCTAATCTAAAATCAACATGTAACAATCACTATAATAAAATCCTCCCATCTATCTATGCATATGATAAACCATAACATAATAATCACCATAACCTAAAAGAATAATAGCTCTCATGAAAGTAGCCTAAAATAATTTGGCCAATCAACTGAAACCACTACCCAAAAGAGTACAACATCACAAACTAAAAACAAAATATGAGTGGGTATTTTAGATGTCAAATGCTTCAAATTTAAATTTCACGAAGATCGGAGCTCCTTTGAAATATTAATTTAAAGTTTCATATTTTCTCAATCAGAGGAAAACCCACCTAATAATTTGATGTCAAATGCTTCCATTTTAAATTTCACAAAGATCTGAGCTCATTTGAAATATTAATTTAAGTTTCAATTTTGCTCCTAGACGTAAAACGTGTCACATAAAAGTTTCAATTTTGCACAATCAGAGGTAAACCCACCTAATATTTTGATGTTAAATGCTTCCATATTAAATTACACAAACATTGGAGCTCGTTTGAAATATTAATTTAAACTTTCAATTTTGTTCAATCAGAGGAAAACCCACCTAATATTTTGATGTCAAATGCTTCTATTTTAAATTGGAAGCATTTGACATCAAAATATTAATTTAAAGTTTCAAATATTAATTTAAAGTTTCAGTTTTACACAATCAGAGGAAAATCCACCTAATATTTTAATGTCAAATCCTTCCATTTTAAATTTCATGAAGATCGGATCTCATTTGAAATATTAAATTAAAGTTTCAATTTTTCTCAATCAAAGTAAAACCCACCTAATATTTTGATGTCAAATTCTTCTATTCTAAATTTTGTGAAGATCCGAGCCTGTTTGAAATATTAATTTCAAGTTTCAATTTTACACAATCAGTGGAAAAAACCCACCTAATATTTTGATGTCAAATGCTTCCAATTTAAATTTCACGAAGATTGGAGCTCATTTGAAATATTAATTTAAAGTTTCAATTTTTCTCAATCAGAGGAAAACCCACCTAATATTTTGATGTCAAATTCTTCCATTTTAAATTTCATGAAGATCTGAGCTCGTTTGAAATATTAATTTAAAGTTTCAATTTTGCTCTGGGACGTAAAATGTGTCACAAAAAAGTTTCAATTTTGCACAATTAGAGATAAACCCACCTAATATTTTGATGTCAAATGCTTCCATTTTAAATTTCATGAACATCGGAGCTTGTTTGGAATATTAATTTAAACTTTCAATTTTGCTCAATCAAAGGAAGACCCACCTAATATTTTGATGTCAAACGCTTCTATTTTAAATTGGAAACATTTGACATCAGAATATTAATTTAAATTCTCAGTTTTACACAATCAGAGGAAAACTCACCTAATATTTTATTTTCAAATGCTAATATTTTAAATTTCACGAAGACCGGATCTCGTTTGAAATATTAATTTAAAATTTCAATTTTGCTCAATCAGTGGAAAACCCACCTAATATTTTAATGTTAAATGCTTCTATTTTAAATTTCACAGAGATCCAAGCTCATTTGAAATATTAATTTCAAGTTTCAAGTTTACACAATCAGTGGACAACCCACCGAATATTTTCATGTCAAATGCTTCCAATTTAAATTTCATGAAGATCGAAGCTCATTTGAAATATTAATTTAAAGTTTCAATTTTTCTCAATAAGATGAAAACTGACCTAAATTTTTTATGTCAAATGCTTCCATTTTAAATTTCACAAAGAACTGAGCTCATTTGAAATATTAGTTTAAAGTTTCAATTTTGCTCCCGGACGTAAAACGTATCATAAAAAAGTTTCAATTTTGTACAATCAGAGGTAAACCCACCTAATATTTTGATGTCAAATGCTTCCATTTTAAATTTGATGAACATCGGAGCTCATTTGAAATATTAATTTAAAATTTCAATTTGCTTAATCAGAGGAAAACCCACCTAATATTTTGATGTCAAATTCTTCTATTTTAAATTGGAAGCATTTGACATCAAAATATTAATTTAAAGTTTCAAATATTAATTTAAAGTTTCAGTTTTACACAATCAAAGGAAAACCCACCTAATATTTTAATGTCAAATGCTTCCATTTCAGATTTCACGAAGATCAAAACTTGTTTGTAATATTAATTTAAAGTTTCAATTTTTCTCAATCAGAGGAAAACCCACCTAATATTTTGATGTCAAATGCTTCTATTTTAATTTTCACAGAAATCTGAGCTCATTTGAAATATTAATTTTTAGTTTCAATTTTACACAATCGGTGGAAAACCCACCTAATATTTTTTTGTCAAATGCTTCCAATTTAAATTTCACGAAGATCGGAGCTTGTTTGAAATATTAATTTAAAGTGTCAATTTTGCACAATCATAGGAAAACCCACCTAATATTTTGATGTCAAATGCTTCCATTCCAAATTTCACAAACATTTGAGCTCGTTTCAAATATTAATTTAAAGTTTCAATTTTGCTCCTAGACGTAAAATGTGTCATAAAAAAGTTTCAATTTTGCACAATCAAAGGTAAACCCACCTAATATTTTGATGTCAAATTCTTCCATTTTAAATTTCACAAACATCGGAGCTCGTTTGAAATATTAATTTAAACTTTTCAATTTTGCTCAATCAAAGGAAAACCCACCTAATAATTTGATGTCAAATGCTTCTATTTTAAATTGGAAGCATTTGATATCAAAATATTAATTTAAAGTTTCAAATATTAATTTAAAGTTTTATTTTTACACAATCAGAGGAAAACCCACCTAATATTTTAATGTCAAATGCTTCCATTTTAAATTTCACAAAGATCAGATCTTGTTTGAAATATTAATTTAACATTTCAATTTTGCTCAATCAGAGGAAAACCCACCTAATATTTTGATGTCAAATGCTTCTATTTTAATTTCACGAAGATCTAAGCTCATTTGAAATATTAATTTCAAGTTTCAATTTTACACAATCGATGGAAAACCCACCTAATATTTTTATGTCAAATGCTTCCAATTTAAATTTCACGAAGATCGGAGCTCGTTTGAAATATTAATTTAAAACTTAAATTTTTCTCAATCAGAGGAAAACCCACCTAATACTTTGATCTCAAATGCCTTGATTTTAAATTTCATGAAGATCTGAGCTCGTTTGAAATATTATTTTAAAGTTTCAATTTTGCTCCCAGACATAAAACGTGTCACAAAAAAGTTTCAATTTTTCACAATCAGAGGTAAACCCACCTAATATTTTGATTTCAAATGCTTCTATTTTAAATTTCATGAACATCGGAGCTCGTTTGAAATATTAATTTAAACTTTCAATTTGTCTCAATTAGAGGAAAATCCACCTAATATTTTTATGTCAAATGCTTCTATTTTAAATTGAAAGCGTTTGACATCAAGATATTAATTTAAAGTTTCAGATATTAATTGAAAGTTTTAATTTTACACAATCAGAGGAAAACCCACCTAATATTTTAAAGTCAAATGCTTCCATTTTAAATTTCATGAAGATCAGATCTCATTTGAAATATAAATTTATAGTTTCAATTTTGCTCAATCAAAGGAAAACCCACCTAATATTTTGATGTCAAATGCTTCTATTTTAAATTTCATGGAGATCCGAGCTTGTTTGAAATATTAATTTTAAGTTTCAATTTTACACAATCAGTGAAAAACCCACCTAATATTTTGATGTCAAATGCTTCCAATTTATATCTCATGAAGATCAGAGCTGGTTGGAAATATTAATTTAAATTTTCAATTTTTTTCAATCAGAGGAAAACCTACCTAATATTTTGATGTCAAATGCTTCCATTTTAAATTTCACGAAGATCTGAGCTCGTTTGAAATATTAATTTAAAGTTTCAATTTTGCTCCCGGACGTAAAACGTGTAACAAAAAAGTTTCAGTTTTGCACAATTAGAGGTAAACCCACCTAATATTTTGATGTCAAATGCTTCCATTTTAGATTTCACGAACATCAGAGCTCATTTGAAATATTAATTTAAACTTTCAATTTTTCTTAATCAGAGGAAAAAGCACCTAATATTTTGATGTCAAATGCTTTTATTTTACATTGGAAGCATTTGACATCAAAATATTAATTTAAAGTTTTAGTTTTACACAATCAGAGGAAAACCCACCCAATATTTTAATGTCAAATGCTTCCATTTTAAATTTCAGGAAGATCGGATCTCGTTTGAAATATTAATTTAAAGTTTAAATTTTGCTCAATCAGAGGAAAACCCACCTAATAGTTTGATGTCAAATGCTTCTATTTTAAATTTCACAGAGATCTGAGCTCATTTGAAATATTAATTTCAAGTTTCAATTTTACACAATCAGTGGAAAACCCACCTAATATTTTAATGTCAAATTCTTCCAATTTAAATTTCATGAAGATCGGAGCTCATTTGAAATATTAATTTAAAGTTTCAATTTTTGTCAATCAAAGGAAAACCCACCTAATATTTTGATGTCAAATACTTCTATTTTAATTTTCACGAAGATCTGACCTCATTTGAAATATTAATTTAAAGTTTTAATTTTGCTCCCGAACATAAAATGTGTCACAAAATTGTTTCAATTTTGCACAATCAGAGGTAAACCCACCTAATATTTTGATGTCAAATGCTTCCATTTTAAATTTCATGAACATAGGAGCTCATTTGAAATATTAATTTAAACTTTCAATTTTTCTCAATTAGAACAAAACCCACCGAATGTTTTGATGTCAAATGCTTCTGTTTTAAATTGGAAGCATTTGACATCAAAATATTAATTTTAAGTTTTAAATATTAATTTAAAGTTTCAGTTTTACACAATTAGAGGAAAATTGACCTAGTATTTTAATGTAAAATGCTTCCATTTTGAATTTCACGAAGATTGGATCTCGTTTGAAATATTAATTTAAAGTTTCAATTTTGCTCAATCAAAGGAAAACCCACCTAATATTTTGATGTCAAATGCTTCTATTTTAAATTTCATGGAGATCCGAGCTCGTTTGAAATATTA
>MU223214.1:834074-846984 GCA_018584345.1 Thuja plicata
ATAAGCTTACAGAAACTTAACAGTAAAACACAACATAAACATTCACACATTTTGACACCATGATTTAATGTGGAAACCCAATATGGGAAAAACCACTAGTAACATGCTACCAAAATTTCACTCTTCTGAAGTGATGCCCTGTTAGGAGCCAACCATGTTAAAGGTTACAAAACACACTTTCAAATGTGACCCAATTAAAGGATTTAAAATACCCTGTCAGGAGTGGCCTTGTTAGAGGACTTAGAACATTCCAATCTGAATGTCACCTTGTTTAAAGGATTTATACAGTGACGGTTAGGTCAACCTGGTTAAAGAATTTGAACTGATACAATGGTTAAAAAGTAATCAGCATGTGTGATCTGATACATACAACTTACTTTGCAAATCCAGATCCAATTTCAGCTCAAATGATAATTCACTGAGTGGCCTCCATTTTCATCTCAAAAATAAGATCTTCTTGGAAATCCATCAAGCAATCTCTCTCTGCTTCTCTACTCATCCTTCTCTTCTAGGTTTTGCCAATCAATCAATTAACCATGCAATATTCTTCCATACATGTTCTTCTTACACTTGATACCATAAAATTAACCACAGTAGGTTATGTTATACCTCTTCATTTAGGTCAAATAGATCTTTTTTGCTTAATCAAAATCATAGATCTTAGGTTAGGTCAGATCCAATGGATCTTTCCATTATTACATTTAATTTACTTCTCCAATACAGTCATTAATTAAACATTGAATCCATGCATTAATTGTAGTTTCCCATGCATTAAATGAGTGTGGATCAATCTTAATTAACAGTGCATATCCCAATAAAATCAACTGTGTTGGCCATAGATCTCAAATCTCATCAATTAATGAAATACTGTTGCTTGGCTTTCTCTGATTCCCTTGGCATTTCACTAGCGCTTGGCATCATCTTTGCTTTTCTCGGCATCACCTTTCACTTTTCTTGCCATCAAATTTTCTTTTCTCAGCATCAACCTTTCAGTGAACTGACAGTGAAAGATAAATAACATATCACTTTGCCAAAGTGCCAAATGATCAAGTACCTTGATGTATACTCATAACTCAACCATTTCCTTGGTCTTCTTGTTATCCTATTCTTCAAATATTCATCAATCAATAGATATGGTACTCAAACATACAACAATAGTCTCACCAGTTAAGGTTTGACATCAATGACAAAACAACAATTGTCTACATTGTAGCAATCTTTCAACAATCTCCCTCTTTGGCATTGATGGCAACACTAAACTGTAAAACAATAATTTCCAACCAAAGTTACCATACAATCCAAAAAGTGTGTGCGTTCCTGATATGAAAAAATCTTCATTAATGTCTTTAGTTTCATTCTGATTCTCATCTATAAAATATTACTCCCTCTGTGTCTGTAATCACACTGATATATTTCTATGTCTATTCAGCTCTCTCTTTCAGTTGTTTTTATCAATCATTTGTTTTAGAAATCTTCTCCCTCTTTGACAACAATGCCAAAGATGTTGACATCTTCATTATGTAGATTCATCTTGTTCTTATCTTTGTATCATGTTGTTCATGTCATCTTTGTTTATGATTGATCTTCTTTTCTATTCTAGTCTTCCACTTCACAGTTTTTAGGCAAGATCCTAAAAATGTGACTCACTGTGCATCAATATGTCAAGTGTTCGGATAAAAACATTTGATGCAATAGTGCCATTCAGAACTAGTTAGCCTCTGCTAGGGGATCATCCCCAATTTACCTCTTAGATACTCATAATTCTTTGTCAACTTCTGTCCAACAGCCATGGGTGTACTCACTTGTTTTGATTCTTCCATACCAAAAGTTTTCAGTATCTCCTTGACATATTTTGATTGAGTAATATAGATATCATTCTTAATTTGATGTATTTATAAACCAACAAAGAATTTTATCTCACCAAACATAGACATTTCAAATTTAGTTTGCATCTCTTTTGAAAATTCTTTACATATCATATCTTGTGCACTGAATATGATGTCATCAAAAAAAATTTTAGTCTATAAAATTCCTTTACCTTGCTCTGTTTTCAAATACAAATTGTTGTTGTCATTTGTTCTTGCAAATCCAATCTTCATTAGATAATTGTGCAATCTTTCATACCATGCTTTGGGTGCTTGTTTTAGTCCACATAATATTGTGTGCAATATGCAAACTACGTTCCTCTTGCTTGGGTCAACAAATCCATCAGCTTGTTCAATATATACTTCTTCTTCTAATATCCCATTTAGAAATGCTGACTTCACATCCATTTGATAGATTTTAAGTCCTTTGTAGGCTCCATATGCAAGTAGAGTTCTTACACCCTCCAATGTTGCAACTGGGGTGAATATCTCTCCATAGCCAATTCCTTCCTCTTGTGCATAACCTTTGCATACTAGTCTTTCTTTATTCCTTGTTACCTCTCCATGTTCATTCAACTTGTTTCTGATTACCCACTTAGTACCAATTACATTTTTGTTGTTAGGCCTCAGTTTAGTGTCCATGTCTTATTCTTTTTGATCTGGTCTATCTCTTCATTCATGGCTTGAATCTAGTCTTCATTGTCTAAAGCATCCTTTACTGTCTTAGGCTCAAAATCACATAGCAAACATGTGTCTTCTCTTAATTTTCTTCTTGTCATAACTACAAATTTTTTTGCTCCTATGATTTGATCAGGTTTATGGTGCCTTCTCACATATTTTGCCAAAGTAGGCTCTTTCTCAACTTTAGTTTGATCATTCATGTTCAGTTCAGGGTGAAACTGTGACTCAACATCTCCATCAGATAGCTTGGCAATCACCTCCTATTGCCTGAAAATTTTGTTTTGTGTCTCGGCAGGTGCGGACTATTTCTCAGCAACTTCATTCTTAGTTTCATTAGAATCCTCCTCTTCAGGATAAGTGAATGATGTGTAACTTTCAGGCTCAATCATGCTTTCAGCTTCATTTCTCTCTGCATATTCATCAATTCTAACATTTGCACTTTCTACAATTTTGTTAGTATTATAATTTAGGCACTTGTATGCCTTACTCTTAGTAGAATATCCAAGAAATGTCTTCTTCTCCTTTAGCATCAAGTTTACCATTTTTTTTATCCTTTAGTATAAAAAATATTCTCCCAAAGACTTTAAAATAACTTACAGTAGGTGCATATCCATACCATAGCTCATAAGGTGTATAATTTGTACCTTTCTTAACTTGTACTCTGTTCAAGGTATAAACTACTATACTTACAGCTTCTCTCCAATATTTTTGTGCAACATTTTTCTCCATCATTAATGTTTTGGCACAATCCATGATAGATCAATTTCTTCTTTCAGCTATACCATTTTGTGGTGGTGTCCTAGGTGCATACATCTGACTTTTTATACCTCGGTCATTGCAAAACATGTTAAACTTATTAGAAATGAACTCACCTCCTCTGTCATATCTTAGACATTTCAGACTCTTACCTATTTCCTTTTCAACTTTTGCCAAGTACCACTTAAATAACTGGAATGCATCTGATTTTTCTTTAAGAAACATAACAGTCATCATCCTAGAGTAGTCATCTACAAATAGAATAAAATATTCATCTCCATAGTAACTTTTCTCACCAATAGGTCCACAAAGGTTAGTATGAAGCAATTCCAAAATATTCTCAGAAGTATGATTTTTGCTCTTAAAGCTAGATTTAGTCATTTTTCCTAATTGACATTGCTTACACATTGCATTCTCAAGTTTCTTTAACTTAGGAAGCCCTCTAAACTTTTTCAATTTACTTATGCTTACCAAGTCATCAAAGTTAACATGACATAGCCTCTTGTGCCATAACCAAACATCATTATGTTGTGCAAATAGGCATGTCTCTTCAGCTAAATCTAGATAAAATAAGTTACCTCTTGTTTTCTCACTACCTCCAACTAATTCTCCATTGGAATCATAAATATTTTCTTTCTTGTGATGGAATTCAACTCTGTAACCAGAAGTATTTAGCTGTGAAACACTCAATAGGTTATACTTAAGATCATCAACCCAATACACATCATCACATCTAATCTTGTCATTCAATTGAATTGGTCCTTTCCCTTTAACTCTATAAGGTGTGTCATTACCAAAATTAACATATCCACCTTTACATTGATCTAAGGTTTCAAATTTGTCCTTATCACCAATCACGTGATGTGAACAACCACTGTCAATAATCCAACAATCACCTTTACTCATGTAAGAATTAGTGCAGTTTTCTCATCATCATCAGAATCATCTTTCATTGCAACATACACAACTTCTATATCATTTTCATCAGATTTATGAGATTCATTGTCAGAAGATTCTTCAGATATATAAAAAGATTTTTTACCTTTGTCTTTGTAATCCTTGTACTTCTATAGTCTTGATCATCCTTTTTGCCTTTGTATTTGCTATCTCCTCTTTCATCTTTCTCATTCTTATCAGGACATCTAGCATCAATATGACCAACTTTGTTACAAGAAAAAAAAATAATAGGAAGTTTACCTCTGAATCTTCCTTTTCCTCTAGCTAGTCTCCTTGCCATAAGTGCCTCAAGCTCTTCTAGATCATTGTCTGAAGTGTCACTGTCACTGCTCACACATTTCTTTCCTTTCTTTGATTTGTTGATGACCATCTTGTTGCCCCACTTTTGGTCCACATACCTTTCAGACAAAAGTGAGTGTTTAATGTATAGTAGTGGTCTTGAAAGCTTCTTTTTAGTCCTGAGTCTAAGTCTAGAAAATTTTCCCTTAGGCTAGGGAGCCTTTACTAGATTTTTCCAAATTGCCTTCTCTTTTGTGAACTAGAGGGTTTCTGTTTATGAGTTCATGCTTTCATTGGGTAGGTTAAGTTCCCAATCCGGTAAAGGTCATGGTTCAAAGATTTCTAACATCAATGCTACACACAATGGAAGTATGTAGCCATAATCCTTAATTTTGTAGCTTGGTGGAGAATCCATCTCGAGCTTCTCCATTGGTGGAAAAGCATCAACAAAGTGCATCTTCTGCCAACGACTACTAAGTGATGTCCCAGCAAGAAGTATAGTTTTAAAATGGATCCTTTAGGCTTAAGAAGGGATGCTATGTCTGGATTACACCTCTACAAGGCAAAGGGAATGATTCAATAGAAAGAAATCGAGGAAAAAAGCCAAAGGTAGAAAAGAAGAAAATGACTTCTCCCCTACTCCTACAGGCGGGTTTTGACCCACGGAGTATGTTTTCCACTAGATCATTTAAATGAAGCGATTTCCAGGAAGAACCTGTCTCATAAAGAATCTAAGATATAAAGAAGGCAGAGGAAATTGACTCATGCCATTTTGGCATCCTGATAGACCAAATTTCTCCCTTGACAGATTTTTGAACTGAGAGTACTCCAAAAGAACTTATCCACCCAAAGGAGAAGCAGAAAAGTGATTTTCCACTAATTCAAAGTCTCATATTTTAGCTATTCCTTACTCCCACAGCCCTAAGAGATACTTCTAATTTCTAAACATGAATCATCACAAGCATGGCTTCCAGATTCATGGGATTTGATGGAATGAATGGCATTACTTCTGAATGGCATAAGATTTTGGATACATCTTTGAGGTTCTGTGACATGCAGAACTTCCAGAAAAGATTAAAAGTGGACCAAATACATCCTATTATGGAGAAGTTGAAGGAGAGTGGATTAGTAAAGGCTGCTGGTTTTCCCATGGTTTTTCAAGCCCCGAAATTGATCCAAGAATGCATTGCTTGATACAATCCAGATACCAGGCAAATTCTCTTGCTCAATGATATAGTGTTGTTATCTATTGAGAGGGAATTGGTCCAAAACTCACTTCACATCCCAGAGAAAGCTGAGTATTCAGAAATGACATACAGTCAAGCAGTGACTGAATATATTGCCAAAAAGTCAATTTGGAAGAAGGAGATAATGAAAGCATGGTTTCAAGAACCCAAGAGCACCAAAGGGAAGCTATTGAAGACATTATATGACACTAATTTGAAGCCAAAGATCATTTTCATTCTGATGTTACTCCACAGGATCAGAGGTGAGAGTGAGGCACTCAATTTTGTTGATCATCACTTCTTCTTAGTTTAGGTAATCTATTCCCAACATCACTTCATTGATTGGGTGCTTATGGTAAGTGATAATCTCTTGGAGGCCCTAGATAGAGCTAAACACTAGAATGAATTTTTCTTGTCTTCAGTCCTCTTGTATATTCTGGCTACACTCAAAATATGGCTAGGTCTTCCCAAATTAGAGGTATTTCCTGATGATGTCAAGAGTTATGAATTTTTCCCCTCTTTGCAATTGCATAATAGTTATGCTGAGTATCTTTGGGTTAATGATGCATTTACAATGAGATTGTGTAGGGAGTTACAAGGCTCTCCATAAAGGAGATTCTCCCCCAAAGCCATGGCTTTCATCAGCCAATTTGGATGCTATTTCATTCAATTTAGAGGTTTCTCATATCTTTGTCTTGCAGGTTTTGATGATTTCCCTTTGAAGCTTCATAGGTATCCTACTGATATGATCGTGCTGATCGAAGTAATGAGGCAAGCACTCTAGCTGAACTTACTCTGTGCTAAGGCTAATTAGAAGGGATATGACTTCCCCATGATTATCGGAGCTTACAGTTACGTATCCTGATTAGAGGCATAAAATTTTCTCAAGAGATTCTCAAAGAGGTCTTCTTTAAAAACCTATGATGTCTTGAGACCGAAATATGACCCAATGAACTATTCCAGGGATGTATTGCAAATGAGTCATGCAATTCATCATGTACATGATATTGAAGACTACTAGGCTAATTGTAAGGATGATTTAGAAAGAAGGGAGAGATTTTATGCCCAGTTAACCATTGAACAAATAAAAAGGTTCAATGTTAAAATTGCAGTAGAGGGGCTAGAAGACGATGGCAATCATATGTATGATAATACATATCTAGAGGAGATAAAGCTCACCCTTGTCAGTTCTGAACCTATGCTAGACCAAGCCATTATTTATTTTCCAACTCTAATGGGGGGTATATACAAAAGAAGAGAACAATGGGTCCAATGGACTGCAGGCCGAAGGAAGAGGTCAAAAAGGAAGCCACCTACTCAGGAAACCCCAACAAAGGATATTACTGGTACTGCAACCACTTCATCAGTAATGATTCCAACCATTGCTAAAGGATCAACCTAGTCGATGGGTGGAAGTGATGAACTTCCTAAGAAAACAATCACATTGGAGAAGACTTGTGGAGGAGGATAACTTCCAAATATTGGAACAACAAAAGAGCTCACCAAGGATGTAGAACCAAAATGGTCAATAAAAGCAGTCATAGTAGATGTACTGATTGACACCTCGATAAAGGATTCTACAAGGAGAGGGTCTCCCATCGTAGTGGAACTAGGTGAAGATACTCCTTCAACCACAGAATCAGAAGGAGAGGCTAGGAAGAATCAGAAGGTCACTTCAGTAGCCAAATTGGTGTCCTCTTCTCCTACTTCAATAAATCCATTTGCTTCTATACCAAAGGATACACCTCCAATCATCAGGAAATTGTTCATTGAGGAGTTGGTTTCTACCAACAAAGTTACTAGTGCAGATTCATGGATAGAACATACTCTGGAACACAAGAGGAAGAGGGTGAAAGAAGGGGCTTCTAGAAAAGACACTCTATCATGAGCCTTTCAGCCCAAGGCTGCTATGAGAAAATAGAAGAAAGTGAAGACAATGTCTACCTTGGGTCGTGATCCTGAGACTGGGTATTTCACCATGGAAGTGTCCAAGCCAACTAAGGAAGGTAAATTCAGAGATATGACTACTTCAGACTTTCAGTTGCAGTGATTTGATATGGGCTTGGCTCGTCATAACACCATGGTGGATTGGTGGAAGTCTACAAATGTAGTGATAGAAGAAGAGCTCGAGGGGCTCAAGACTTCCAAAGTTCAACTTAAGGCAGAAGTGGCTAAGATGACCAACTTCATCAGGAAGCTCCTCACTCTGATTGCAATTTTTCCCAACACCCAAACCATCTTTGACCCTAGTGCTATAGAGAACCAAGCCATTCTAGCTAAGTTGCAAGAGGATCGACATTATGGACAGATTGGTAAATGGTGGATTGAGAGGCTTGAGTCTGAGGGACTAGTAGTGGTTGAACAACTAGGTAACACCCTTCTAAGGTTGGAGGTAGAGAGCAATAATATTGCTACAAACCTATAGACTCTCATGTTGGAAAGGGTTAAATGCTAGGAATGTATAGTTATGTTGCATGTGGCAGTAAAGATTAAGACTAAAGAAGCTCTAAAAGTTAAGATTCTATGGAAAGGAGATTAGCCTTTGATCGAATGGCTTCAGAGTCTAGAGTTGAAGATCAAGATGATCACCCAAGCTTAAGTAGGATTGCAACAGACAGATGTCAAGATCAAAGAAGAGCAGAGCAAAGATTTCAAAATCCTCTTAGGGATTCATACAGAATCACAGACCAGTGGTCAGGGAAAAGAAATAATTGGAGTAGCCAATATGAAAAATTCATTCTCTGGTTATTTACATAAACTAATAGAAGATTCTTCTGCTTATCTAGACAAAGTACCAGAACTCCAGCAACTGAGTTGATGCATTTTCAGAGCGACGGAGGAACTGAAAGATCAGACTGATGCCATTAAGATTCTTACCAAGGAACATTGCATGTGGCTCATTTGATACACTAACATCCATGTCAATAGGCATGAAGAACTCATTCGAGTCATTATAGCTGTTACGACCTATAGGGCTAAATTAGAGAAGGGGAAGGAAACTAAAGCTTAAATAGATTCCCCCTTGTGCTCTTTTTGATACTATGTAACGGATAATCTTTCAGTTATCATTTCTAGTTGGGGAAGTTGAACCATTTAGGTTCTCCCCCTTTCTTGTAATGACCTAATATGGAACTCTATATGTACTATTTCCGAAATTAATACAAAGGTCGGCTAAATTTTGGTGTGAAAGATAGTATTTTGCTGAGTCAAATTTGTGTCTAAATACCATTGTTTTATTTGTTCCATTTGCATTGCACTTATCTTTCTGTTGAATTCAAATGTTTCTTTGAAGTTGGATTTATAATCTGTGTTCAAACCAGAGCTTTGTATTATGATTTGATACAATTAGCAAAAGGGGAATTTAGTTATTATCTTAAGTTTAGGAAACATTCTTATGATATAGATCGATCCATTGTTGTTTCATCATTAGTCTTTAGTCTCACATCTGAATTTTTAGTAGAAGTTTATGCATTATCAATTTTGGGAGTTAATCTAATTGATGAAATCTTAGAGTTGGCTAGATTTAGAGTTGAGTTTTTTCTGCTTGAGCTATTTCCTATCTAGGATTAGCTTGGTTTGCCTCTTCTATTCTCAGGTTAAGAACATACCCCTGTTAATTTAGGAATATAAAAAATTCATTGAATATAATTAATAAGGGAGTTGTACCTTTCAATTTAGAGGAAATCTATCAACCTAATGATAGATTATCCAACTATTGGTATCTGATTATTTCTTTCATATTTGGGCATTTGAGAGTTAAATTCATAAAGAACAATCTATTTACCAATATATTTTTGGTGACTCTACTAGGGAGATGAACAGTCATTACACCAAAAGCATATCATGAGGAAATATGGTGCTTCCCCATGAAAATATAATTCCTTTACTCCAACCAAATCTTGGTTTTCAAGATGATCAAGAGGACCTTATTTCCTCGCTGAACACTTTTTCCTGGAGAAACAGAAGAAGCACCAAACATTACAGAAATGCCAGTCAAGTGCTAGAGTAAGAAGAAGCTAGAGAAGAAGCACTTGAAAGAGCCTTCCAAAGGATAATCAACGAAGAGAACAACACCAAGTAGAGCATGAAGCTAGGACACTGAATTAGTCAAAAATCTGGAGCCTAAAAGATTTCTCAGGAGCACAAAGAAAGAAGGAAGTACAGATCTAGTCTTTGAGAGACTTGTAGATATTAACTTTTCTCTTCTTCAAGTACCTCACTGAATAAATAGAACCACAAAAATCTAGATCAGACCTTCTTCACCCCCTAAGAAGTCTACTCTTTTATCCACCACTTGCCAAGTGTTAACATTACACGGAGTAGTTGCTCCTCCTGTTATCAATCTAACCCCTTATTTACCTCAAGTAATAATGGCACTCCCTTGGACTACTATAGTCGACCCCTGTAATTAGAAGCATATAATCCTCTTCCCTCAGGGTCAAGAAATAATTTCCCTAAGTTTTTTGGAGATAGGAAAGTATCTACAGATGAACATATTGTTTTTTATTATTTGCTTCTGTCAATATTCTAGCAGTACAAGAAGAGGATGTGGCCGTTAGAATATTTGTTGAGACCCTTGTTGAGTACGCTACTGATTGGTTTCACCACCTACCAAATTCTTCTTTTACTAACTGGGCCTCAATGAGAGCTTCTTTTGAAAGAAGGTTCAAAACTTTGGAAGATGAGCATGCTCTATTGATGCAATTAACCTCTATCAAGAAAGAGCCTTGTATTAGTATGAGAGATTTCATAGCTAAATTCAATAAGCTCATAAATTGTATTCTAGTGGCTAACAGGCCTACGGTGGGAAATTTGAAAACATTCTTTATAATTTTTATGCCACCAGACATCAATTATGATCTAAGAAGAGTGAACCCCACAGGTTTAGATGCTACACAAAGAACTGCCGTGGAACTTGAAGACCACATGATCTCATCCAAGAAATGGGAGAGAGAGATAATATCAAGAGCTAGTACTAGTGGTACTACATCATCTGATTAGATGATCCAAAAATTGTCAAATGAATTCATCGCCTTCAAAATGAAACTTCCTAGATTCAATAACCCTTATCAACAAAACTATTAAGAGCAACCTCGAAGGGCAATGATGGGAGGAATGCTAACAGCAAAGCACTATAGTTAACTGGTCCACCACAAAGACTAGCTATTAAAGCCCCCCTAAAAGAGGGAATATGTGCGCCTTTCATCTAACTACAAATCATGATGGAGAAAGTTGCCTTGATGTAGCCCATGCTTGGAAAATGCATCAGACCAATGAATGGAATGTTGGAGTCTCCGAAGCCAAACCAGATTCATACTCGCATGGCGACTCTGAAAATTTATATCTAGAGTATGAGTCTAATTTTGAACAAGGAGAAACATGTTATGCGACCATAGATGGGACTTCATATATAGTCTTGACCAGGAGCCAGAAAGATAAAGGTCCTGCCTCTTTCCCCCACCTAAAAATAATGAGGCGTCTACCTCCAACTCTAAGGAAACCAACCAAGGTGTGAGAATTCCACAACTAGGTAAGGAGCAGAGCTCTTTTGACATTATTCAATAATGTAGAGACTCTCGAATTCAAATATCTCTCATAGATTATCTCAAATCCAATCCTATAGAATTGCAGAAATTACTAGATTATTATAATGAAGGGAATCAGAACCTAAACCAGGATGACATGACTACTATAGAAAATGAGTCAATTTTTGTGGAACCCATTGAGCAAGGTGAATCATCTATGTTAGCTACTTTCCTAGGTCAGAAGCCTGATCCATTCTATGTGTCTTTATATATTAATGGATGCAAGTTGAGAAATCGTATAATAGACTCTAGAGCCTCAGATAACATGATGCCATTTAAACAGTAGCTAAAGCTTTGGGACTTACCCTTACTAAAGCTCATGGTAGTTTCTATTCTATGGAATCCAAGCAAGTACCTCTGGTTGGACAAATTAAGGATGCCCAAGTAGCTCTGGTAGTGCACCCTGAGAAGAAGCTGTTGTTAACAATTCTGGTTGTTGATATACCTGCTAGCTACAGTTTGTTGCTAAGTAGGAGTTTCTACAGAGATCTAGGAGGGGAAATAAAGTTAGATTGGTCTCAAGCTTTAATCCCGGTGGGTAATAAAAAGATTAAATTGGTCCCAAAAGAGAAAGATAAGTTTACAGTGCTTAAATATGATGATCCTAAAGCCCAAATTCTGTATCAAGAATTGGAATTTGGAAACTATATACTATTTACTGATGATCATGATGAGGATGTGAAACTAGGAGAATCGAGAAAGGAATTTTCCACTGAGGAAGAGTCATCTCAAATATAGACACTTGAATTTGATGGCAGTTGTGCTTTGTCAGGATCCAATGTAGGTGTAGTCTTGATATCACCAGATGGAATATGTGAGCCTATGGCTTATATATTAGAATTCAGAAATACCAACAATAGTGCTGAATATGAAGCTCTTCTATTATGAAGATTTTGAGAGCTCATGGTGATGCAGAGCTTAACATGCGCCAGGTTAAGAACCAATACTCTATTAAAAACCATAGATTAAAGAACTACTGAAATAGAGTACGGGATGAGATAGAAACACTGGACACATTCTTTATTGAATTAGTGCCAAGAGATTTGAATGCCAAAGCGGACTCCCTAGATATGTCAGCCTCATTACTCCTTCCCCATCCAGAAGTCAAAGACAAGAAGTACAAAGTGGAAGTCATATATCGACCATCCATACCCAACAATCTGGAAGATTGGCAAGTGTTTGAAGATGACAAGAATCTCCTTCTCTTTCTAGAGAGCGGTGGCAACTTCCACAAAGAGGTCCATGGAAATCGTAAAAGAGATCATCTAGATGAGAAAAAGAAAGATAAGTCAGATATTATCTAGCTACAAGGTAATATCATTCTGCCCCATCTAGTTACTCTTGAAAAACTTTTCAATAGGCACGATGTAGTACCCACTCATATTTTTCTTTCAGTTGTGATGCCGTACTCTTTTAGGCATTGGTTTCAGTTGTTAGGCCAGATTATTTTAGGCTACTTTCATGAGAGCTACTATTCTTTCAGTTGATGGTGACTATTGGTTATGATGTTATGATTATTATCAGGATGTGATGATTTATGGTTCGATTATATTGTACTTAC
>MU223214.1:847084-869412 GCA_018584345.1 Thuja plicata
AATGGTAATCGCTTCCGCATGATTGTATGTTTCTTTATGTTAACTTTAAAAAAAAAAATTATTCAGCACACATAGTGACATGTTTAGGTTAATCTCTCTTGGGTTCCCTGGCGGGGCGTTACACACGACACTTTTGTGAAGGAGAAAAGAATCGAAAGAGGTCCTACTACTGGCAAGTATGAAGGAATGAATATTGGAACTGAGAAAGATCCCAAGATGATCAACATTGGGAAGTGTCATACTAAAGAAGAATAGAACAAGGCCAGGAAACTCTTCCTACAATACTCAGACATTTTTTCCTGGAGCTATGAAAACCTGAAAAAGTTTTATGGGTGGGAAATTCAAACATCAAATCCCCTTAAAACCTGAATCTACCCTGTTCAAGAAAAAGCAAAGGAACTATAATCCCAAAGTTATGGATGAAATATTCAAGGAAGTAGATAAAATTCTTAAAGCAAGGATCATCTATCCTATACACCACTCTACCTGGGTGGAAAACATAGTTCCTGTGAGGAAGAAGAATGGAGAGTAAGAATCTGTGTAGACTTCAGAAATCTTAACCAATCTTCTTTGAAAGACAATTATGCTCTTCCCAATATGGACCACTTACTGTAGATCATAGCTAGAGTTGAAATGATGTCTATGTGGGTGATTTTTTAGGATATTATCAGATAGAAGCTGAGAAAGTGGACCAGCATAAAACGGTGTTCACCACCCCGTGGGGCACTTTCGCTTACTACAGAATGCCATTTGGGCTAGTCAACACTGGAGCTATTTTTAGAGAGGTATGGACCTTTCCTTCAGTGACATGAAGAATAAGATCATTGGTATGTATTTGGATTATCTTACTATATTCTCTAGGAAAAGAATAGATCATATAAGTGACTTAAGGAAAGTATTGCAAAGGTGTCGGGAGGATGGGATTTCATTAAATCCCAAGAAGTAAGTAGTCTTTGTAACTGAAGGGAAATTTCTAGGTCACATTGTCTCCTAGGAAGGCATAAGAATCAACCCAGAAAGAGTTAGAGCTATTCAACAATTGAGTTTACCTGTGAATAAAACTGGAGTAAAATCTTTTTTTGGTCAGGTTAACTTTCTCAGGAGGTTCATTCCAGATTTTTTAGAAATTACTAAATGTATAGTTGATATGATGAAGAGAAATGTGAATTTCAAGTGGAATGAATTTGGTAAGAAATCCTTCAAAAACATAAAGAACACCATAGCCAATGCTCTAGTGTTATGTCACCCTTGTTAGGGTTTGATAGAACCAGAACAATATAAGAATAAATAGTTATATGCAGAAACAATAGAAGAAAGAAACTAAACACAAATAAAACATAGATTTAACGTGGTTCACCCAAAACCTAGGTTACGTCCACCTACATAGCCGTCCAACCTTTCTTATTATCCAGCAAAAATGTACACAACCTTATAATGCATTATATATCTCAAACACTTATAACATGCATTTTAGGGCAACCTCTAAAATTGACCATTTTAGGGTTTTACAAATGTCACCACAATATCAACATCTACTACATGATCAGTCACCATAATATCAAAAATCTCCCACTTGGAGATTGGAACCAGATGATATTGTAGTATATGCAACTTGCCCTGGATAAAAGACCTTGTTGTGTATTAACCCCACAATCATCAGTCAAGAATTCCAATGGAAGCTGAGAAAGAAACCAACTTCTCCTTGGGAACTACCTTCATGAACATGTCTATAGGATTGTCACTTATGTGAATATTTTCAAGCCGTAATTGGCCATCCTCCAAAATACACCTTATGAAATGGTACCTAAGTTGTATGTACTTTGTCCTTGAATGAAAAGAAGAATTATTTGCAAGATGAATGGCACTCTGGCTATCACTATACAATGGGTGATCTTCCTGCTTCTGACCCAATTCCTCCAAAAAACATTGTAACCAAATCATCTCCTTTCTAGCTTCCGTATCAGCCACATACTCAACTTCAGTAGTTGAAAGTGAATTAACTTTCTGTAATCCAGAAATCCAACTGACTACAGTACCCCCTACAGTGAAAAAATACCCTGTAGTACTCCTCCTTGTATCAATATCTCCTGCCAGATCAGAGTCAACAAATCCACTCAAAATAGAACTAGATCCTATGAAACATAATGATTTTGTAGTAGTTCCTCTCAAATATCGAAGAATTTGACAGCATTCCAATGTTCCATGCCTGGATTGCTCATATACCTGCTAACAACTCCCACTGCATGAGAAATATCTGGTTGTGTGCATACCATTGCATACATCAGAGTGCCAACAACTGATGAATATGAGATGTTATAAATTTTATCTACCTCTTCCTGTGCCTTTAGGCTCATTTCCTTAGTAAATTTAAAATGACTAGCCAAAGGTGTACTGACTGCTTTTGCATCCTGCATATTGAATCTTTTCAACACCTTCTTTATATACTCACTTTGGGACAAATTCAATGTTCTTTTTTTTCTATCCCATGTAATCCTCATACCAAGGATTTGCTTAGCAGCACCCAAATCCTTCATAGAAAATGACCTTGCTAATTTTTGTTTAAGTTCATTTATGTGTTGCATATTGGACCTAGCAACAAGTATGTCATCAACATAGAGTAACAGGATAATGTAACTCCCATTATCCAATCTCTTAAAATATACACAGTGATCAAAATGACATCTATGGTAACCTTATTTAGCCATGAAAATATCAAATTTTAAATACCATTGATGTGGTGCCTACTTTAGGCCATACAAACTCTTCCTTAACCTGCACACCAAATTCTCCTTACCCTTGACCTCATATCCCTCTGGTTGCTGCATGTAAATTTCCTCCTACAAATCTCCATGGAGAAAATTTGTTTTGACATCTAATTGTTCAAGATGCAAGTCATTTTCAGCCACAAGACTTAGTACAGTTCTAATTGAAGTAATTTTTACAACAAGGGAGAATATTTCATCAAAATCTATACCCTTTTTCTATGCAAAACCTTTTACCACAAGTCTGGGCTTATACCTCTTCTTTCCTTCATCTTCCTCCTTCAGCCTATAAACCCATTTGTTAGGAAAGGCTCTTTTTCCTTCAGGTAAAGGGACTAAGTCCCAAGTCTTATTTTTCAACAAGGATTCCATCTCCTCTTTCATGCCTAGCTTCCACTATTGTTTGGCATCCACCTACATTGCTTCTTCATATTCTTCTGGTTCACCAGAATCAGTCAATAAAATGGAATATAAAGAAATAGAAAACCTTTTAGGAGGTCTACTTGACCTTGTAGAATGTCTAACACTTACAGGAGTTTGTGGGATAACCTATTGTTGTTGAGCATCAAGTACCAGTGGTGTTCCTTTTTCAGGAGTCTCATCCAACATCACATATTCTTGTCTGACCTGTTCATACTTCTTTTCCTGCAATTGTTCTTTATACATGACCTTCTGATTGAGTATAACATCTCTACTTCTAATTATCTTAAGATTTTAAAAATCCCATAATCGATAACCATAGTCATCTAATCTATATCTATTAAAGGTACATTTTTGAGATTTAGCATCAAGCTTGGTTCTATTTTCTTTATCAACATGGACAAAAGCTTCACAACCAAAAGTTTTCATAAATGAATAATTTACTTTTTTACCAGTCCATGCTACCTCTAGAATACCACCATCCAAAGGGGATGAAGGTCCTCTATTTATCAAATAGACTACAGTGTTTACAACATCTACCCAGAAATGAAGGGGCAGTCCAGCATGCAATCTCATGCTCCTTGCACATTCCATGATTGTCCTATTCATTCTTTTTGACACACTATTTTCTTGTGGGGTTCCTGGAACTGTCTTATGCCTTTGAATTCTATTGATAGAACAATAATATTAAAAGGATGTGCTGCAATACTCACCTCCATTATCAGATGTGAGACACTTCAACTTCTTTCATGTCTCATTCTCAACCAAAGCTTTCCATTTCTTAAATGTTTCAAAAACATAATATTTTTGTTTTAGAAAATAAACCCATGTTTTCTTGGTTGAATCATCTATAAAAATAACATAATAATGAGAGCCACCAAGAGATGATACCTAACCCGGTCCCGAAACATTTGAATGCACTAGCTCTAACTTCTCACTCTTCTTTTCTTTCCCAACTCTGAGAAATCTGACTCTTTTCTGTTTACCATAAACACAATTTTTACAGAACTCTAAATCGATATTTTTCAGTCCTGGAAATAGATTTTTAGAGTGAAGGATTTTCATCCCTTTCTCACTCATGTGCCCAAGCCTATGGTGCCACATTTTTGAATCTATTCCTGCAACATCTATAGTATCTTTCCCTGCATTAACATTATCAGTAGCAACTAAGGTAGAATAAGTGTTACCAGTACACAGATATAATGTGCCTATCTTTGAACTTGTAGCTACTACTAATGAACCTTTAGTGACCTTCTAGACATTGTTTGTAAACATGACTATGCAACCTTCACTACCTAGTTGTCCTACAAAAATTAAATTTCTTCTTAAATTAGGGACATACCTTACCTCCTGCAGTACCCAGTCATTTCCATTTGGCAACTTGATCTTTATTTTCCCTTTCCTAACAATAGGACATGGCTCATCATCACCCAAATATACCTATCAAAAATACCTTGAACATACTCTTGAAAATATTTTCTATGGGGTGTAGCATGGAATGAATCCTCAAAATTAATTACCCAAGAATCATTAACATTATCCAAACATAATATTAAAGCATCTTGTAAAGTATTACTTGCAACATTAGCTTCCTTACTATTATCTTCATTTTTGTCTCCTTGTTTCTTTTTCCGAGACCAAAAATCTTTCTTCAGGTGACCAGGCTTTCCACAGTACCAGCAATATTTATTTCCTTTAGATTGAGAATGTCCTTTATTTGACTTCCCTCATGACTTTCCATGCAAAGGGCCTTTTCCTCTTTCACTTATTCTTCCTCTGTTCTCCACATTTAAAGCCGAACCTGATGAGGTTGAAGTTTCACCTATGATTTTCCATCGCATTTACTCACTTAGGATAACACCAACAACTTCATCAAATTTCAAATTATTTGAACTAGAGACAGAGTTGCTTACATCCACAACCAAACTATTCCAGCTTTTTGGCAAAGAACATAAAATTAAGAGAGCCCTAACCTCTTCATCGAATACAATTTTTATGGATGACAATTAACTGGTGATGGTATTAAATTCATTTAAATGATTCGATACAGATCCTCCCTCACCCATTTTCATATTAAACAAACACTTCATAAGAAATACCTTATTCATAGCTGAGGGTTTCTCATATAACTTAGCCAATGTCTCCATCATCTCTATTGTCATTGTTGCCTTTGATATGTTGAATGTTACAGATGGTGCAAGGAATAATCAAATAGATTCAAGTGCCTTCCTATCCAAGACCTCCCAGTCCTCTACTGACATAGTTCCTTGTTTCTTGGTTTTTCCTTCTAATGGCTTCCACGGGTCCTTTTGATACAGATAATCTTCCATCTGCATTTTCCACAACTGAAAAATTCTGGCCATTGAATTTTTCAATCTTGAATTTGGAATCCTCCATTGCTCCCACTAAAATCTAAAAGTCTTGTCAATATATAGCAATAAACCTCACTTTGATACCAATTGTTAGGGTTTGACAGAACCAAAACAATATAAGAATAAATAGTTATATGTAGAAACAATAGAAGAAAGAAACTAAACACAGATAACACATAGATTTAATGTGGTTCATCCAAAACCTAGGTTACGTCCACCTACACAGTCGTCCAACCTTTCTTATTATCCAGAAAAAATGTACACAACCTTACAATGCATTATACATCTCAAACGCTTATAACATGTATTTTAGGGCAACCTCTAAAATTGACCATTTTAGGTTTTTACAATGTCGGTCTTCTTTTTCCCGAAAAAGTAAATCTCTTTCCCAAAAAAGCACCAAAAAATTTTGGCCCTTCAGGCTGGCCTCTGGTTTTGGGCTACCGCCCCTCACCTCTGAAAACTACCAGACATGTCACCATAATATCAACACCTACTACATGATCAGTCGCGACAATATCAACAACCCTGATTACAAGAAAGACTTTGTAATCTATTGTTATTCTTCTGAACATACTCTATCAACCATTCTCATGCAAGAAAATGAGGAGGGAGTCTAGGCTCCTATTTCTTTTATGAGCACACCTCTAAAAAATCACGAGCTCAAATATTTCCAAACTGAAAAACACACTTTCGCAGTCATTAAGGCTTTAAAGAATTTTAGATTCTACATATTACACTCACATTCTCTTGTGTATGTACTTGATATCGTAGTGAAAATCATATTGAATAAACAAGATGTAGGATGCAACAATAGAGGAGCATGGCTAGCCAAAATGCAAGAATATGATGTAGAGATCAAGCCCACAAAGCTGGTAAGAGGTAATACACTATGCAGGGCAATGGTAGAAAACCAAGCAAAAAAAGATCCAAAAGCTACACAATTGATTTTGGCAGTAAGTATGCAAGACCCTTGGTTTGAAAACATCATATATTTTCTTACATATGGTGAATTCCCTAAAGGGACGACTTATAAGAAAAGAAGAGACCTGAAACTGAAGGCTTCTAAATATGTTATCTAGGAAGATAGGTTATATAAGAGATCAATAGATGGGACCTTTCTCTGATGTGCCGACAGACAACAACAAGAGAAGTTGTTAAAAGTATTTCATGATGAAGCTTGCGGAGGAAATTTTTCCTTGTCAGTTACTACATTCAAGATTTTGAGGCAGTGTTATTACAGGCCAGGAATGTTCAGAGATGCTTACCACTAGGTAGAAAAGTGTGAGAAATGCAAAATGTTTACTGGAAATCCATAGTTAGTAGCATTACCTATGAGACCAGTGATAATTGAAGGTCCTTTTCAACAATGGGGTCTTGAATTTATTAGTCCTATAAACCCCACATCTAGTGTAGGTCATACCTACATAATCACTGTGACTGACTACTTCACAAAGTGGGTGGAGGCAAAAGCAAACAAAAGGACTACTTCAAAAGTAGTATGTGAATTCATCAAAGAAAGCATCCTTGTAAGGTTTGGTGTGCCTATTAAGTTACTTATGGCTAACACTGCATACTTTTCTTCTCAAGAAATTACTGAATTTTGTTTCGAGTATGACGTCATGGTTAGTCATTCTTTTGACTATTTCCCTCAAGGGAATACTCAAGCCGAATCTAGCAATAAAAACTTGGTGAATATCATGAAGAAGATTATAGCAGACAACCAAAGAACCTGGCATAATAAAATATATGAAGCCCTCTGGGTAGATAGAGTGACTCCCAAAAGAGCCATAGGTGTATCCCCTTTTGAACTTGCTTACAAAGTAGAGGCCAACCTTCCATTACCATTGGAGCTAGCAACATGCAAACTGAGAACAACAGAAGAAGATGGCATATATGAAAATGGTTTAGAAAAGAGGATTCTCTACCTAAACAAACTAGAAGAAGAAAGAGAGAAAATGGTTGACCACATTACACAGCATCAGATACGTGTAAAGATTTTGTTTGATACAAAAAGCAGACCCCAAAAATTTATGATAGGAAACATGGTGCTATTGTGGGACAAGCATAGGGCACCCAAGGGCATGCATGGAAAATTTGAAACACTATGGAAAGGACCTTTCAAGATCCATCAAGCATTTGGGAAGAATCATTTCAAATTGACATATCTAGATGGTGAAGTGCTACCCCTGACATATAATGGTCAGATTTGAAGCTCTACTAGATTTAAATTGAAAATAGGTAACCCCTGTACTGTACAATAGTTATTTTTAGTTCCTTCTTTTGTTTTCTTAGTTTGGTTCCCTTCCTATTTTCCCTTTCTGCATCTTGCTTTAGTTTTATTGTGAGCTGCCTTTTGTTGAGATTTTGCAAAACTAGAGATTTGAGATTCCTTGCTTGGACATGTGAATATCCAAGTCCCTAGAGAGAGCTAGCTATTGCCCCACTTTTGGTCTGCATACCTTTTAGACAAAAGTGAGTGTTTAATGTATAGTAGTGGTCTTGAAAGCTTCTTATTAGTCCTGAGTCTAAGTCTAGAAAACTTTCCCTTAGGCTAGGGAGCCTTTATCAGAATTTTCCAAATTGCCTTCTCTTTTGTGAATTAGAGGGTTTCTGTTTATGAGTTCATGCTTTCATTGGGTAGGTTAAGTTCCCAATCTAGTAAAGGCCATGGTTCAAATAATTCTAACATCAGTGCTACACACAATGGAAGTATGTGGCCATAATCCTTCATTTTGTATCTTGGCAGAGAATCAGGCTCAAGCTTCTCCACTGGTAGAAAAGTATCAACAAAGTGCATCTTCCATCGATGACTACTAAGTGATGTCCTAACAAGAAGTACAGTTCTAAAATATATCCTTTAGGCTTAAGAAGGGCTTCAGTGTCTAGATTAAACCTCTACAAGCCAAAGGGAATGATTCAATAGAAATAAATCGAGGAAATAAGCCAAATGGGGAAAAGCCAAAAATGACTTCTCCCCTACTCCTACAGGCGGGTTTTGACCCACGAAGTATGTTTTCCACTAGATCATTTAAATGAAGTGATTTCAAGGAAGAACCTGTCTCATAAAGAATCTGAGATATAAAGAGGGCAGAGGAAATCGACTAATGCCATTTTGGCATCCTGATAGACCAAATTTCTCTCTTAGTGGATTTTTGAACCGAGAGCACTCCAAAAGCACTTCTCCACCCAAAGGAGAAGCACAAAAGTGATTTTCACTACCTCAGAAAAGTTACCATTGCGGTTACTAAAAGTGAAAAGACATTTCTTAACGGCCCATAAAAGAAAGGTAATTAATTGAAGTAAAGCCATTTTACTTCATAATGGGATTTTTCATTAATGTTGGGGTATTTTCATTCATGTGGTGTGGGAAGTTGGCCATTAAATGGTAAGAATTCAAAATTTATAAAATCAGTTGAAAGTTGTGAACAAGAGCTACCATTTGTTCGCCAAATTGTTTTGAATTTGAAGTCTCATATTTTAGCTATTCCTTTCTCCTGCATCCCTAATAGATACTTCTAATTTCCAAACCCAAGTCATTAGAAGCATGGATTCTAGATTCATGGGATTCAATGGAATGAATGACATTACTTCTAAATGGCATAAGATTTCGGATACATCTCTGAAGTTCTTTAACATGCAGAACTTCCAGAAAAGATTAAAAGTGGACCAGATACATCCTATTATGGAGAATTTGAAGGAGAGTAGATTAGTAGAGGCCGCTAGTTTTCCCATGGTTGTTCAAGCCCCAGAATTGATCTAGGAATGCATCACTTGATACAACCTAGATACCAGGCAAATTCTCTTGCCCAATGATATAGTGTTGTTATCTATTAAGAGGGAATCAGTCTAGAACTCGCTTCGCATCCTAGAGCAAGCTGAGTATTTAGAAATGACATACAGTCGAGTGGTGACTGAATATATTGCCAAAAAGTCAGTTTGGAAGAAGGAGATAATGAAAGCATGGTTTCAAGAACCCAAGAGCACCAAAGGGAAGCTATCAAAGACATTATATGACACTAATCTGAAGCCAGAGATCATTGACATTCTGGTGTTACTCCATAGGATAAGAGGTGAGAGTGAGGCACTCAATTTTGTTGATCATCACTTCTTCCTTGTTTAGGTAATATGTTCCCAACATCATTTCATTGATTGGGGGCTTATGGTAAGTGAGAATCTCTTGGAGGCCCTAGATAGAGCTAAATGCCAGAATGAATTTTACTTGTCTTCAATCCTGTTGTATATTCTGGCTACACTCCAAATTTGTCTAGGTCTTCCCAGATTAGAGGAATTTCCTGATGATGTCAAGAGTTATGAATTTTTCCCCTCTTTGCAATTGCATAATAGTTATGCTAATTATCTTTAGGTTAATGATGCATTTACAATGTGATTATGCAGGGAGTTACAAGGTTGTCCAGAAAGGAGATTCTCCCCCGAAGCCATGGCTTTCATCAGCCAATTTGGAGGCTATTTCACTCAATTTAGAGGTTTCTCATATCTTTGTCTTGTAGGTTTTGATGATTTCCCTTTCATGTTGCCTAGGTATCCTACTGATACAATCATGTTGATCAAAGTAATAAGGCAAGAAATCCAGGCAAACTTACTTTGTGCTGAGGCTAAGAAGAAGGGATACAACTTCCCCATGACCATCGGAGCTTATAGCTGCGTGTCTTGATCAAAGGTGAAGAATGTTCTCAAGACATTCTCAAAGAGGTCTTCTTTGGAAACCTATAATGTCTTGAGACCACAATATGACCTAGTGAACTATGCCAGGGATGTATTGCAAATGAGTCATGCAATTCATCATGTACATGATATTAAAGAATACTAGGCTAATTGTAAGGATGATTTGGAAAGAAGAGAGAGATTCTATGCCTGGTTAACCATTGAACAAATCAAAAGGTTCAATGTCAACATTGTAGTAGAGGGGTTAGAAGACAATGGCAATCATATGTATGATAATACATATCTAGAGGAGATAAAGCTCACCCCTGTCAGTTCTAAACCTATGTTGGACCAAGCCATTAGTGATTTTATGACTCTAATGGGGGGTATCTACCAAAGAACAGAACAATGGGTTGAATGGACTATAGGACAAAGGAAGAGGTCAGAAAGGAAGCCTCCTACTCAACAAAACCTGACAAAGGATACTGTTGGTATTGCAACCACTTTGTTGGTAACAATTCCAACCGTTGCTAAAGGATCAACCCAGCTGGCGGGTGGAGGTGATGAACCTCTTGATAAAACAATCACATTGGAGAAGACTTGTGGAGAAGGCGCACTTCCAAATATTGGAACAAAAAAAAATCTCACCAATGATGCAGAACCAAAACGGTCAGTAAAAGAAACCACAGTAGATGTACCGGTTGACACCTCGACACAAGATTCTCAAAGGAGATGGTTTCCCATCATAGTGGAAGTAGGTGAAGATACTCCTTCAACCACAAAATTAGAAGGAGAGGCCATGAAGAATCCGATGATCGCTTTAGTAGCCAAATTGGTGTCCTCTTTTCCTACTTCAGTAAATCCATTTGCTTCGAGACCAAAGGCTACACCACCAGTCATCAAGAAATTATTCATTGAGGAGTTGGTTTCTTCCAACAAAGTTACTAGCGTAGAGTCATGGATAGAACATACTATGGAATGAAAGAGGAAGAGGGCAGAAGAAGGGGCTTCCAACAAAGACACTCTATCACGAGCCTTTTAGCCCAAGGCCTCTATGAGAAAATAGAAGAAAGTGAAGACAATGTCTACCCTAGGTCATGATACTAAGACTAGGAACTTCACCATGGAAGTGGCCAAGCCAACTAAGGAAGGTAAATTTAGAGATATGACTACTTTACACTTAAAGTTGCAGTCATTTGATATGTGCTTGGCTCGTCATGACACCAAGGTGGATTGGTGGAAGTTGACCAATGTAGTGATAGAAGAAGAGGTCAAGGGGCTCAAGACTACCAAAGTTCAACTTCAGGAAGAAGTGTTTGAGCTGACCAAATTCATCAAGTAGCTCCTCACTTTGATTGCAAGTGTTCCCAGCACCCAAACCACCTTTGACCCCAGTGCTATGGAGAACTAAGCTATTCTGGCTAAGTTGCAAGAGGAGTGGCATTATGGATAGATTGGTAAATGGTGGATTGAGAGGCTCGAGTCTGAGGGACTAGTAGTGGTTGAACAACTAGGTAACACCCTTCTAAGGTTGGAGGTAGAGAGCAATAACATTGCTACGAACCTACAGACTCTCACGTCGAAAAGGGTGAAGTGCTAGGAATGTATAGTTATGCTACATGTGGCAGTAAAGATGAAGACTAAAGAAGCTCTAAAAGATAAGATTCTACAGAAAGGAGATGAGCCTTTGATCGAATGGCTTCAGAGTCTAGAGTTTAAGATCGAGATGATCACCCAGGCTGAAGCAAGATTGCAAGAGATAGATGCCAAGATCAAAGAAGAGCAGAGCAAAGATTTCAAACTCCTCTTAGGGCTTCATATAGAATCACAGACTAGTGGTCAAGGAAAAGCAATAATCAGAGTAGCCAATATGTAGAATTCATTCTCCAGTTATTTACATAAACTGATAGAAGATTCTTTTGCTCATCTAGACAAAGTACCAAAACTCCAGCAATTGAGTGCATGCATTTTTAGAGCAAAGGAGGAACTAAAAGATTGGACTGATGCCATTATGATTCTTGCCAAGAAACATTCCAGGTGGCTCATTCAATACACTAACATCCACATCAATAGGAATGAAGAAGTCATTCGAGTCATTACAGCTGTTATGGCCTATAGGTCTAAATTAGACAAGGGGAAGGAAACTAAAGCTTAAATAGATTCCCCCTTGTGCTATTTTCTATACTATGTAATAGATAATATTTTAGTTATCATTTCTAGTTGGGGAAGTTGAACCATTTTGGTTCTCCCCCTTTCTTGTAATGACCCAATCTGGGACTCTATATGTACTATTTCCAAAATCAATACAAAGGTCAGCTAATTTTTGGTGTGAAAGATAGCATTGTGCTGAGTCAAATTTGTGTGTCTGAATACCATTGTTTTATCTGTTCCATTTGCATTGCACTTATCTTTCTGTTGAATTTAGATGTTTCTTTGAAGTGGATTTATAATCTATGTTTGAACCAGAGCTTTGTATTATGATTTGATACAATTAGAAAAAGGGGAAATTAGTCATTATCTTAAGTTTAGGAAACATTCTTATGATATAGATCGATCCATTTTTGTTTCATCATTAGTCTTTAGTCTCGCATCTTCATTTTTAGTAGAAGTTTATGCATTATCAATTTTGGGAGTTAATCTGATTGATGAAATCTTAGAGTTGGCTAGATTTAGAGTTGAGTTTGTCCTGCCTGAGCTATTTCCTGTCTAGGATTAGCTTGGTTTGCCTCTTGTGTTCTCAGGTTAAGAACATACCCTTGTTAGTTTAGAAATATAAAAAATTCATTGAATATCATTCATAAGGGACTTGTACCTTTCAATTCAGAGGAAATCTATCAACCTGATGATAGATTATCCAACTATTGGTACCTAATTGTTTCTTTTAGTTTTGGGCATTTGAGAGTTAAATTCAAAAGTAACAATCTGTTTACCAACACATATGTGACTTGAATGTAGATTCAACAGCTTGTGGAGTATAGTTATCAAAATTTGACATCTCAAATGCAGTAAGTTTGCCTACCAAACTCTCTAGAGTCAAAATGTTGTTAGGAGTACATCTTAGTTCTTGAATTGAAGATACTCTAATAGCATAAATAGGAAGAAGTGTTCTTATTACCTTGTTCATGATAGTGTCATCATCAATGACTCCCTTAGCTCCTCTAATAGGATTTACAACTTCCTTTATCCTATCATAATATTGCACTATATTTTCTCCTTCTTGCATTTTTAAATCAACAAACTTACCTCTCAAGCTTTCATATTTGGCTCTTAGTACATTCGTATCACCTCCATAGATGGTTTTAAGAGAATCCCACATCTACTTTGTGATTGTACAGTCCTTGATGTCCTCAAATTCATGATAGTTCAGAGATGATGCAAGTTCCAACATTGCTTGATTATGTTGCTTTTATCTTAATTGTGCAACATTTAGAACTCCAGTAGGGGCTACATATTTTGTTTCAATATGTCATTTAGAAAAATCACCAATACCAGCCAGGTGAAGTTTCATAAAACTTTTCCATGCAGGAAATTTTTCCTTGTTAATCTTCGGTCCATCCCTTTCATACATCTTGATCTTTATCTCCAAGTACCTTTAAACTATTTTAAGAAAACAAAGATCTGATACCAATTGTTAGAATAAATTTAGAATAACTAAGAGGGGGGGGGGGTGAATTAGTTATCCTTAGGTCCAGATGTGCCCATATAAAACTTTAAACTACTTCAACAATTCAGATCTGCTCGGTAATAATAAACAACAAAAGTGTGCAGTTTACTATACTAATGAAATAATCTTACAGAAACTTAACAGTAAAACAAAACATAAAAATTCACACATTTTGACACCATGATTTAACATGGAAACCAAATATGGGAAAAACCACCAGTAACATGTTAAAGGTTACAAAAGACACTGTCAAATGTGACCCGGTTAAAGGATTTGAAACACCCTGTCAGGAGTGGCCTTGTTAGAGGACTTAGAACATTCCAGTCTGAATGTCACCTTATTTAAAATATTTATACAATGACGGTTAGGTCAACTTGGTGAATGGATTTGAACTGATACAATGGTTAAAAATTAATCAGCAGGTGTGATCTGATACATACAACTTACTTTGCAAATCCAGATCCAATTTAAGCTCAAATGATAATTCACTAAGTGGCCTCCATTTTCATCTCAAACTTCAGATCTACTTGGAAATCCATCAAGAAATCTCTCTCTGCTTCTCTTCTCAGACTTCTCTGCTAGGTTTTGCCTATCAGTCAATTAACCATGCAATATTCTTACATACATCTTCTTCTTACACTTGATACCATAACAATAACCATAGTAGGTTATGTTATACCTCTTCATTTAGGTCAGATAGATCTTTTCCACTTAATCAAAATTGTAGATCTTAGGTTAGGTCAGATCCAATGGATCTTTCCATTATTACATTTAATTTACTTCTCCAATATAATCATTAATTAAACATTGAATCCATGCATTAATTGCAGTTTCCCATGCATTAAATAAGTGTGGATCAATCTTAATTAATAATGCATATCCCAATAAAATCAATTGTGTCATCCATAGACATCAAATCTCATCAATTAATGAAATACTGCTACTTGGATTTCTATGATTCCCTTAGTATTTCATTGGCGCTCGGCATCATCTTTGCTTTGCTCGGCATCACCTTTCTCTTTTCTCGGCATCAACTTTCCTTTTCTTGGCATCAACCTTTCAGTGAACTGACAGTGAAAGATAAACAACATATCACTTTGCCAAAGTGCCAAATGATCAAGTACCCTGGTGTGTATTCATAACTCAAACATTTCCTTGGTCTTCTTGTTATCCTATTCTTCAAATATTTATCAATCAATAGATATGGTACTCAAACATACAACAATAGTCTCACCAATTAAGGTTTGACATCAATGACAAAACAACAATTGTCTATATTTTACAAATCTTTCAACAAAAACCACCTAATATTTTGATGTCAAATACCTCTATTTTAAATTGGAAGCATTTGACATCAAAATATTAATTTAAAGTTTCAAATATTAATTTAAATTTTTAGTTTTACACAATCAGAGGAAAACCCACCTAATATTTTAATGTCAAATGCTTCCATTTTAAATTTCACGAAGATCAGATCTCATTTGAAATATTAATTTAAAGTTTCAATTTTGCTCAATAAGAGGAAAACCCACCTAATATTTTGATATCAAATGCTTCTATTTTAAATTTCATGGAGATCTGAGCTCATTTGAAATATTAATTTAAAGTTTCAATTTTGCTCCCAGACGTAAAATGTGTCAAAAAAAGTTTCAATTTTGCACAATCAGAGGTAAACCCACCTAATATTTTGATGTCAAATGCTTCCATTTTAAATTTCACAAACATCAGAGCTCTTTTGAAATATTAATTTAAACTTTCAATTTTTATCAATCCGAGCTTGTTTGAAATATTAATTTCAAGTTTTAATTTTACACAATCACTGGAAAACCCACCTAATATTTTGATCTCAAATGCTTCTAATTTAAATTTCACAAAGATCGGAGCTCGTTTGAAATATTAATTTAAAGTTTCAATTTTTCTCAATCAGAGGAAAACCCACCTAATATTTTGATGTCAAATGCTTCCATTTTAAATTTCACGAAGATCTGAGCTCATTTGAAATATTAATTTAAAGTTTCAATTTTGCTCCCGGACGTAAAACGTGTCAAAAAAAGTTTCAATTGTCCACAATCAGAGGTAAACCCACCTAATATTTTGATGTCAAATGCTTCCATTTTAAATTTCACAAACATCGGAGCTCATTTGAAATATTAATTTAAACTTTCACTTTTTCTCAATCAGAGGAAGACCCACCTAATATTTTGATGTCAAATGCTTCTATTTTAAATTGGAAGCATTTGACATAGAAATATTAATTTAAAGTTTCAAATATTAATTCAAAGTTTCAAATATTAATTTAAAGTTTCAATTTTACACAATCAGAGGAAAACCCACCTAATATTTTAATGTCAAATGCTTTCATTTTAAATTTCACGAAGATCAGATCTTGTTTGAAATATTAATTTAAAGTTTCAACTTTGCTAAATCACAGGAAAACCCACCTAATATTTTGATGTCAATTGCTTCTATTTTAAATTTCATGGAGATTCGAGGTCGTTTGAAATATTAATTTCAAGTTTCAATTCTACACAATCAGTGGAAAACCCACCTAATATTTTGATGTCAAATGCTTCCAATTTAAATTTCACAGAGATCAGAGCTCGTTTGAAATATTAATTTAAAGTTTCAATTTTATTCAATCAAAGGAAAACCCACCTAATATTTTGATGTCAAATGCTTCCATTTTAAATTTCATAAAGATCTGAGCTCCTTTGAAATATTAATTTAAAGTTTCAATTTTGCTCCCGGACGTAAAACGTGTCACAAAAATTTTTCAATTTTGCACAATCAGAGGTAAAGCCACCTAATATTTTGATGTCAAATGCTTCCATTTTAAATTTCATGAACATCGAAGCTCATTTGAAATATTAATTTAAAGTTTCAATTTTGCTCAATCAGAGGAAAACCCACCTAATATTTTGATGTCAAATGCTTCTATTTTAAATTGGAAGCATTTGACACCAAAATATTAATTTAAAGTTTCAAGTTTACACAATCAAATAAAAAACTACCTAATATTTTAATGTCAAATGCTTCCATTTTAAATTTCACGAAGATTGGATCTCATTTGAAATATTAATTTGAAGTTTCAATTTTGCTCAATAAGAGGAAAACCCACCTAATATTTTGATGTCAAATGCTTCTATTTTAAATGTCACGGAGATCTGAGCTTGTTTGAAATATTAATTTCAAGTTTCAATTTCACATAATTAGTGGAAAACCCACCTAATATTTTGATGTCAAATGCTTCCAATTTAAATTTCACGAAGATCGGAGCTTGTTTGAAATATTAATTTAAAGTTTCAATTTTGATCAATCAGAGGAAAACCCACCTAATATTTTGATGTCAAATGCTTGCATTTTAAATTTAACGAACATCTGAGCTTGTTTGAAATATTAATTTAAAGTTTCAATTTTGCTCCCGGACGTAAAACATGTCACAAAAAAATTTCAATTTTGCACAATCAGAGGTAAACCAACATAATATTTTGATGTCAAATGTTTTCATTTTAAATTTCACAAACATCGGAGCTCATTTGAAATATTGATTTAAACTTTCAATTTTTCTCAATCCGAGCTCGTGTGAAATATTAATTTCAAGTTTCAATTTTACACAATCAGTGGAAAACCCACCTAATATTTTGATCTCAAATGCTTCCAATTTAAATTTTGCGAAGATCGGATCTTGTTTGAAATATTAATTTAAAGTTTCAATTTTGCTCAATTAGAGGAAAACCCAGCTAACATTTTGATGTCAAATGCTTCCATTTTGAATTTCACAAAGATCTGAGCTCGTTTGAAATATTAATTTAAAGTTTCAATTTTTCTCCCGGACGTAAAATGTGTCACAAAAAAGTTTCAATTTTGCACAATCAGAGGAAAACCCACCTAATATTTTGATGTCAAATGCTTCCATTTTAAATTTCACGAACATCGGAGCTCGTTTGAACTATTAATTTAAACTTTTAATTTTTCTTAATCAGAGGAAAACCCACCTAATATTTTGATGTCAAATGCTTCTATTTTAAATTGGAAGCATTGGACATCAAAATATTAAATTAAAGTTTCAAATATTAATTTAAAGTTTTAGTTTTACACAATCAGAGGAAAAGCCAGCTAATATTTTAATGTCAAAGGCTTCCATTTTAAATTTCACGAAGATCGGATCTCATTTGAAATATTAATTTAAAGTTTCATTTTTTCTCAATCAGAGGAAAACCCACCTAATATTTTGATGCCAAACGCTTCCATTTTAAATTTCACAAACATCAGAGCTCGTTTGAAATATTGATTTAAACTTTCAATTTTTCTCAATGAGAGGAAGACCCACCTAATATTTTGATGTCAAAAGCTTCTATTTTAAATTGGAAGCATTTGACATAGAAATATTTTTTTAAAGTTTCAAATATTAATTCAAAGTTTCAAATATTAATTTAGAGTTTTAGTTTTACACAATCAGAGGAAAACCCACCTAATATTTTAATTTTAAATGCTTTCATTTTAAATTTCACAAAGATCGGATCTCGTTTGAAATATTAATTTAAAGCTTCAACTTTGTTGTATCACACGAAAACCCACCTAATATTTTGTTGTGAATTACTTCTATTTTAAATTTCATAGAGATCCGAGGTCGTTTGAAATATTAATTTCAAGTTTCAATTTTACACAATCAGTGGAAAACCCACGTAATATTTTCATGTCAAATGCTTCCAATTTAAATTTCACAACGATCGAAGCTCATTTGAAATATTAATTTAAAATTTCAATTTTGCTCAATCAGAGGTAAACCCACCTAATATTTTTATGTCAAATGCTTCCATTTTAAATTTCATGAAGATGTGAGCTCGTTTGAAATATTAATTTAAAGTTTGTATTTTGCTCCCAGACGTAAAATGTGTCACAAAAAAGTTTCAATTTTGCACAATCAGAGGTAAAACCACCTAATATTTTGTTGTCAAATGCTTCCATTTTAAATTTCACAAAGATTTGAGCTCATTTGAAATATTAATTTAAAGTTTCAATTTTGCTCTCGGACGTAAAACGTGTCACAAAAAAGTTTCAATTTTGCACAATCAGAGGAAAACCCACCTAATATTTTGATGTCAAATGCTTCCATTTTAAATTTCATGAACATCGGAGCTACTTTGAACTATTAATTTAAAATTTCAATTTTGCTCAATCAGAGGAAAACCCACCTAATATTTTGATGTCAAATGCTTCTATTTTAAATTGGAAGCATTGGACATCAAAATATTAGTTTAAAGTTTCAAATATTAATTTACAGTTTTAGTTTTACACAATCATAGGAAAAGCCACCTAATATTTTAATGTCAAAGGCTTCCATTCTAAATTTCACGAAGATCAGATCTCGTTTGAAATATTAATTTTAAGTTTCAATTTTTCTTAGTCAGAGGAAAACCCACCTAATATTTTGATGCCAAACACTTCCATTTTAAATTTCACAAACATGGGAGCTCATTTGAAATATTGATTTAAACTTTCAATTTTTCTCAATGAGAGGAAGACCCACCTAATATTTTGATGTCAAAAGCTTCTATTTTAAATTGGAAGCATTTGACATAGAAATATTGTTTTAAAGTTTTAAATATTAATTCAAAGTTTCAAATATTAATTTAAAGTTTTAGTTTTACACAATCAGAGGAAAACCCACATAATATTTTAATGTCAAATGCTTTCATTTTAAATTTCACGAAGATCGGATCTCGTTTGAAATATTAATTTAAAGCTTCAACTTTGCTGTATCACACGAAAACCCACCTAATATTTTGTTGTGAATTACTTCTATTTTAAATTTCATAGGGATCCGAGGTCGTTTGAAATATTAATTTCAAGTTTCAATTTTACACAATCAGTGGAAAACCCACGTAATATTTTCATGTCAAATGCTTCCAATTTAAATTTCACAACGATCAGAGTTTGTTTGAAATATTACTTTAAATTTTCAATTTTGCTCAATCAGAGGAAAACCCACCTAATATTTTTATGTCAAATTCTTCCATTTTAAATTTTATGAAGATCTGAGCTCGTTTGAAATATTAATTTAAAGTTTGTATTTTGCTCCCAGACGTAAAACGTGTCACAAAAAAGTTTCAATTTTGCACAATCAGAGGTAAACCCACCTAATATTTTGATGTCAAATGCTTCCATTTGAAATTTCACATTCATCGAAGCTCATTTGAAATATTAATTTAAATTTTCAATTTTGCTCAATCAGAGGAAAACCCACCTAATATTTTGATGTCAAATGCTTCTATTTTAAATTGGAAGCATTCGACATCAAAATATTAATTTAAAGTTTCAAATATTAATTTAAAGTTTCAAGTTTACACAATCAGTGGAAAACCCACATAAAATTTTAATGTTAAATGATTCCATTTTAAATTTCATGAAAATTGGTTCTCGTTCAAAATATTAATTTAAAGTTTGAATTTTTCTCAATCAGAGGAAAACCCACCTAATATTTTGATGTCAAATGCTTCTTTTTTAAATTTCACGGAGATCTAAACTCATTTGAAATATTAATTTCAAGGTTCAATTTTACACAATCATTGGAAAACCCACCTAATATTTTGATGTCAAATGCTTCCAATTTAAATTTTACAAAGATCGGGAGCTCATTTGAAATATTAATTTAAATTTTAAATTTTGATCAATCAGAGAAAAACCCACCTAATATTTTGATATCAAATGCTTCCGTTTTAAATTTAACAAAGATCTGAGCTCGTTTGAAATATTAATTTAAAGTTTCAATTTTGCTCCCAGACGTAAAATGTGTCACAAAAAAGTTTCAATTTTGCATAATTAGAGGTAAACCCACCTAATATTTTGATGTCAAATGCTTCCATTTTAAATTTCACGAACATTGAAGATCATTTGAAATATTAATTCAACGTTTCAATTTTGCTCAATCAGAGGAAAACCCACCTAATATTTTGATGTCAAATGCTTCTATTTTAAATTGGAAGCATTTAACATCAAAATATTAATTTAAAGTTTCAAATATTAATTTAAACTTTCAAGTTTACACAATCAAAGGAAAACCCACCTAATATTTTAATGTCAAATGCTTCCATTTTAAATTTCACGAACATTGCATCTCGTTTGAAATATTAATTTGAAGTTTCAATTTTGCTCAATCAGAGGAAAACCCACCTAATATTTTGATGTTAAATGCTTCTATTTTAAATTTCAAGGAGATCTGACCTGGTTTGAAATATTAATTTCAAGTTTCAATTTCACACAATCATTGGAAAACCAACCTAATATTTTCATGTCAAATGCTTCCAATTTAAATTTCACCAAGATCGGAGCTCGTTTGAAATATTAATTTAAAGTTTCAATTTTGATTAATCAGAGGAAAACGCACCTAATATTTTGATGTCAAATGCTTCCATTTTAAATTTAACAAAGTTTTGAGCTCGTTTGAAATATTAATTTAAAGTTTCAATTTTGCTCCCGGATGTAAAACGTGTCACAAAAAAGTTTCAATTTTTCACAATCAGAGGAAAACCCACCTAATATTTTGATGTCAAATGCTTCTATTTTAAATTGGAAGCATTAGACATCAAAATATTAGTTTAAAGTTTCAAATATTAATTTAAAGTTTCAGTTTTACACAGTCAGAGGAAAAGCCACCTAATATTTTAATGTCAAAGGCTTCCATTTTAAATTTCATGAAGATCGAATCTCGTTTGAAATATTAATTTAAAGTTTCAATTTTTCTCAATCAGAGGAAAACCCACCTAATATTTTGATGTCAAATGCTTCTATTTTAAATTTCATGGAAATCTGAGCTTGTTTGAAATATTAATTTCAAGTTTCAATTTTACACAATCAATGGAAAACCCACCTAATATTTTGATGTGAAATGCTTCCAATTTAAATTTCACGAAAATCGGAGCTCGTTTGAAATATTAATTTCAAGTTTCTATTTTACACAATCAGTGGAAAACCCACCTAATATTTTTATGTCAAATGCTTCCAATTTAAATTTCACTAAGATCGAAGCTCGTTTGAAATATTAATTTAAATTTTCAATTTTTCTCAATCAGAGGAAAAACCACCTAATATTTTGAAGTGAAATGCTTCCATTTTAAATTTCACAAACATCTGAGCTTGTTTGAAATATTAATGTAAAGTTTCAATTTTGCTCCCGGACGTAAAACGTGTCACAAAAATGTTTCAATTTTGCACAATCAGAGGTAAACCCACCTAATATTTTTATGTCAAATGCTTCCATTTTAAATTTCATGAACATCAAAGCTTGTTTGAAATATTAATTTAAACTTTCAATTTTTCTCAATTAGAGGAAAACCCACCTAATATTTTCATGTCAAATGCTTCTATTTTAAATTGGAAGCATTTGACATCAAAATATTAATTTAAAGTTTCAAATATTAATTTAAAGTTTCAGTTTTACACAAT